>VXBI01013785.1:1552217-1571976 GCA_013397375.1 Toxostoma redivivum
AAAACAACACTGAATTGATTGACCTGGTCTAAGATGGGAACTCTTAAGAGTGTAACAGTTAGCGAGGAAATAAAGGGAGTTATACTGAGTTTATAAAAGTTACACTGGCTATTAGAAGTAAGAAGTGTCACTAGGATTTATTCCCACTATTGGGTCAAACTTCTCTTATTGCTATATCTGCACACATAATGCCTGGGTACCCTTTGCTATTCTAACATGTAAAACTGTATGACAGATAAAACTATCTAATCTCTCAAAGGAAAACAATTTAAGAGGAAAGGGGTAACTCTATACATATTCATCTAAAAAAAAAACCTAGTAACAAATACCTCACTAAACTCTGCCAAGGTTCATGGAAACAATTGGGATTTGTGTATACATCATTTGGATATGGGCCATTATCAAACTATGTAGAGAGTTAATCAACAGAGGACACTCTCAGCAAAACAAGACTGATGCTACATAATCAGAAACACCAGAGCTGTAAACAATAGGAATGCACATTATTCCCAAACAGTATAAATAATTTAAGACTTCCAGAACTGAAATTAATCTACATACCATTTGAAGCACACAGAACCCACCAATTCAGACAGAATAATGAAAGGTAAGGGAAAAACAGATGGATAATTAAAAAGATACTTATCAAGTGGGAATAGTCTTAGCTTTGCACTGCTGGTAACAAGAAATAAATATCAAGAAAATCCTATTACATGCATGTATATTTTACATGATTATTTTTTTTCCAGAAGGGATTGTTGTTTTTTTCCTTTTCCTACAGTCTGATTGGACAGTGAACCTGCTATATCCATCAACATCTATCTGATTAACTCTTCATCGCTTTGAAGCATCATTGTTTTATAGGGCACTGTTGGCAGGGAGGTGGAAACAATCTCATTTGCCCCTATTTGAGATGAGCATTCTCCCTTTAAGCCCCCACTGGCCTAGAAGTCAGCACCCCTTCACCCCCAGATGAAGTCTCTACAGCATACTTCAAAGGAAAAAGATACTTATGGTGTCTTAACCTTTCCTTTGAAACTGAATCTGTGGATCCAATATCATCTAGCAAGGCTAATTGCATAGTATGCAAGGGAATTACTATTATTTCAATATAACCCACCATAAAGAAATGATGAAAGCTGAGGCACTGTTGTAATAGGCTTTACATAAAGACAGCACCACAAACATGCTATCAAAGGCAAGTATCTTGCTCAAGTACAACAGGAAAATGTCACAAATTATCTGTATAATCTGAAAAACTACATTTGAATACCAGCCAGCTTACCCCGCAAAGAAAGCCTTGGGAGGAGAGAAGATATAGAGAAAAAAAACAAAAGAGAAAGAGAGAGGGTATGGGAATTCATGGTTAAGTGTTACCATAGTTCTTCCCTCTTATTAACTTGCTGTACTCTGTATTTTATGTTCTAATCTCCTTACCCTCTGTGAGTTTTACATTTTCCTATAACACAGATCTAAATCAACTCAAAAGCTGATTTAAAGTAAAGTAGAAAAACATGAAAATCCAACAAACTAATATGAACATTTCATCATTAAAAAAAAAAAAAAAAGAAAAAATCCACCACAAAAACAACCATTTCTCATGCAGGAAATAACAGCAGTTTAAAAGAGTGGCAAGTATACAAGTAGAAGTATGGCCTAAACAGTTTGGAAAACTCTTGCTGCATTAAACAGCTTCTACTGCAAGAATGAAAAGGAAAGGTAACTAACTTAGAGACAACTATAATTTTTTAATTAAAATAACAGTAACCTTTAATGCCTTGTCATGAAAATTTGCATATTTCATGAGTTCCATTAATGCAAAAATAAAACAGAAATATTGAAACCTAAGTTAGAAAAGTGCTTAAGGTTGTTCTAGTGTTTCTGGAGCAATCATAAGTTTAGATATGCTTAAATGTTTCCTTCAATCAGAGAGAGATCAGTCAGTTCTCCCTCTAAATGCCAGAAGCAGGGAAAAGGTCTTGAATCTGGTAGAAGTGCATGAACAGTGTTCAAGCAAAAACCTAAAACAAACCAAAAGCCCACCAATAGCAAAACACAACAGAAAAAAAAAAGCCATGAAAAACCTTGAATCAATCATATATTTTACAGAATGGGAGCTGCCTTTTTCATTACTTCCTTACTGAAGAGTGGGGGCTGCAATTATATGACCCACATTCAACACTGCTTTGTCTCACCTGTGATTTTACACCAGGGACCACCTGAGTCCGAATGAAGCAGTTGAGCCCTAATCCACCACAGCCTGGAATGCAGTAAGAGGATCCAGACCCACCAGGGATTTAAAACAGCTTTGTCCATTTATGAAAAACTTCATACGCTATTTATTTTTGTTGTTACGTTTACCATATGAGGTTGGAAAATAGTACGTGAATACTTTTTACACACACACATTTATGTATTCCCACGCTGTCCATATACTCTACCAAAACACCTTTTGTTTCTCATGTTCCCAAATAAATGTGGAGTACTAATGTGCATACGTGTTGTTTATCACTAAATAAAATGCATTTAGAATTTATACATGTTTACTTTAGGCAACACGATCAGTCAATAACAATCAGTCATGTTTTTAAAGGCAGTCATATTTGTTAGAAATGAGCTGGATGTTACTTGGTTACTTCAATTATTTTTCCACGTGAGTCTATTAGTAGCACCTACACTGAAACAAGCATCCAATATTTTTAAAGACATTTGATGTCAGATATAAAAGTTTCAGAGAAAACAGTGATGAAAAGGAGCACAGAAAATAAGGTTACTTTTAGTTACACACAGAAATTAATATCTAGCACAGAATAACACATTATTGATGTGGTAATTAAAATATTGTATTCTGAAAGATAAATATATTAGCAAGCCAGAAGGACCTGGCCTTATTTTATTAGACTTTAATAGAGAGGAAATAGAGTTAAACAGATGGCACTCAGTATTTCTCAATGAATTCAGCATCTGTGAGTACACGTTGCATAAATGCCAATTAAAATGTGTCCGAGTAAATTTAATTCCCTTGCTGATAGAATGTAAGCCAACCTAACTGGCTAAAGATCAAGGTTAACCTTAATCATCTGCTCAACTTGTAGCAAGTTGCTCTCAAATTGTAAAGAAATTCCCAGTGAAATAATAAAATAGCATTCCTATTGATTTGTATTAATTTACATTCATAATCCTCTTCTCAAGTGTTGGGCCAAAGCACCAAGGGGAATAAAATATAGTACTGTGTGAATCGTTTGACAAATCTAAACTGAAGAAATATTTCTTTGATTTAAAAAGCTTCTGCAGAAACATTCAGCACAACTTCTCCTATGGGTAATTTTATGAAGTAATTATTTTAGAAGTTAAAACCTGATAACTTTTATGAGTCACACAAGACACTTTTTAATTTCCTCTACTCCATTACAGACAAACTACCATTATCTTATATTAGGTTTCCATCTAAATTTTTCAAAGAATGCAAAGTGATTTTGATTATTATATGCTGAAATACAAATAAAAAAAGACTATATTGAAAAGCTAAAGCAAAAAGTTATGTAACCTTATAGCAATTCTAATGTAATTTGGCATTTTACTGTCTTGTAATAAGGGAGAGAAGGACCAAACAAACACCTTTGGTATATAAAAAAAAAAAACAAACCGTCAAACACCTTCCAAAGGCAAAATTCTGACAACTTTGAGATTTTGCCCCATGTTTCAAGAATTACAAAGTGCAGTCTAGTGGGTTTGTACCCAGGATAACCAAACATTCACCCCCATGAGAAAAGAGAAGGCATTTTTATCATGTGCTGAGCCATCCTTAAAAATTTGGTATCATTGACTAAACTGGGCCAAATATACACCAAGTAAAGCTTGGATCTTTTGCAAAGCTAATCAATTAAGTCCCTTTATACATAATCCATGTGTGCAGTCTTTTCCCATACCAATTATTTCATGCTGGCAGTGTTTTGTTGAGGGAAAAGCCAGTCAGAAACTATAAAACATACAGCCCAACAGCAAATGAAATTAAATGCCAGAAGTGCAAATTACTATCTAGGAAATGAAATCTGAACTATTCATGCATGTATACATACTAGCAATAAATTAAATTATGGCAGTCAGGGGAAAGACCTAAATGTCATTAGAAAGAGTGTAATGGAAACAGTGGTGCCACAATATAAAATATAAAATAAAAGCTTTCCTTCAAAGTGGGAAAACAAAAGGTTCACCACTGTTTTCTATAATAGCAGGAATAAAATGACTCAGCAAGATGTCAATGCATTTATAGATTATAGAAAGCATACTGGATTTTGAACAGTTCACTAATTCAGCAAAATGTACTTCTTGGGCAGTTCTGCAAGACTAGATGGGGAAGACATCATTGTGTCTTTTATAGGAGGTCAGTCTCAACAGAATGCACACAAGAAGCTTCATTTTTAGACTTATTAATCAGTGAACTATTGAAACTCTGGCTGAGGACCACCTTGGAAAATCAGGTCCCTAAGCACTTTTAATAACCACAGACAATGGTACTGAAGAAAAAAGGAAATAAAACTAAAAACACCCAACACAAAGCCAGGGTAAACAGACACACTTCCTAAATTAAATTATGACTTGAATAATGCCAGCAGAATTTTCAAATTTGAATTTAAATAAGTAGGAATGGCACACTACTCTTGATTGCCTTGTCACTTGTAGTCCTGCATTGCAATAGAGACCACAGAAGGAACAGCAAAATACTGAAATCTTAAGGTATTCAGAAATTCTGTACTACAACATGACTGACTATATAATGTACTGGGGAAAGACTCACACGGTCCAAAGACAAGAAAACGTCTCATTCAAAATAACACACTCAAAATGAGGTAAGAAAATTTCTGAGCACAGCCAGCATTCAGTACAGAGGAAGGCTGATGGAAAGACAGACAAATAGACAGGGCAACTCGAGGGTGAGCAAACTAACAGCAGCGTCCACTTCAAGCCCTTCCTGGTCTCCACCACCTTTTGGGAGAAGCATTTTTGCCTGACTTACCTGAAAAGAGGATTTGTGGGGAATCACAAAATTCCAAGGGACAAATGAACATCCCTCAAACAATCAGATTTGTTTAAATCTCCTTCAGGAGTGCCCCAGCAAAAAGGCAGAAGAGGCCTGAGTGCAGTGCCCTTCCAAATGTTTAAATATATTTGTACTTCTTTGGCTGTGCAGTTATTACTCCTGATTGAAGCTGTGCTTGCTTCCTGCACCTGGCTAAGTTTCCAACCCTTTTCATATCCTTGCACTTAAAAGTTTCACCAAAGTCAGGATGGGTCCATTCCCCCAGTCAGTTGGTAACAGCTGAATGTCACATACATCACTGCAAACTACAAGACTCGTGAGAGTGGATTCTGAGCTTTTGATGGAAGAAGCATCTCCAGATTCACAAACAAGATTCGCTACTGATGATTCAGACATTTTTCACAAAGCTCTTGGAAAACAAAAGGCAGAGCACCTAACAGGATGCACCAGGCCCTACCAAGCAATAATCCTCACAATTATTGTAATAATACTTGGATTAGATTCTTTACTCCAGCTTGCAACGTGCAGAATAATATTGCAGAATAATTGCTGTAATTCTTTGCAGTTGCACGAAGAATAAGCACTTAAAGATTCAACTGAGCAGCTTTCATTGTCGTCTACAGTAACTATTGCTCTATTTATTCAGAAGAGGTGACCTTCTAGTAACCTTGTACAGGGGCTAGAAATGAATGGAAATTTGACCTCACTTTAAGACCTCCATAAAAAGAATTATGCTACGATAATTTTGCATCTTTATGTCAGCATGTCAGATAAATATTTTATTTAGTTGCTAACTGGATAATGCATGTTCAAAACAACTCACAATGCCAAATGCATTTTTTAAATATATTGCTAAATGAAGCACAAATTCAACTAATTTTTAAATATTTAAATATATTTGACATTTAAGAAATATTGGACATATTTTCCTTAGTGCAAATGCATTATGCATTTAAGAAGTTTTAGCTGCCATTAGGAAGCAGTACCTATGAATAATACATCTTTTTCTGATGTCTTTTTATGTACACAAAAACATCAATTTGTACCTAGCTTAAAAGAAATCTAAATTACAGGTAAGCCATCTAATGTGTCCCTTACTACCTTTTGGCAAGATTAGTTTAATCTGAGTTTTTCCACTAAATTACCCAGATCAACAGAAACCCTGTACAATTATATCTTGCTCTCTAAAACAGCGCATGATCTTTCCTCATGTGGGTAATTGCCAGGGTGGAAAATTGCAGTGAGGATGATGGTACAGATGTTCTTTTTCAGTTGACCAAACAAAATGAAAGAAAACAAGGAATTCCTGCTTCATAATGAGTTCTATTTAAAATCCACTAGTTTATACACATTTGCACACACATAAACAAGTATAACAGGAATTTTCAACAGATTTTTCTAATGGAAGATTGCATTCTTCTGTTGATTGTACAGGAAAAGATTAGGTCTTAAGGAAGAGAAAGTATTAAGAAAGCATCAACATGTGAAAAACAAATGTTCAATGTTTGCAACCTGCAAGAATGCACACTAGGATCCTTCTTGAGTTAAAGTTCCTGAAGGGGATTTCAAAGCAGGATAGTTACATTGGATCCAGACTTTTTCACTTGTATGCATGGACAAACAGCAAGCAACCTTAGCACTGACAGGATAAAAAAAAAATTGCCTGCATGCATTATTAATGCTGCATTTACTTGATCCCTATGGCTGAAACCAGCAATTGCACTTTGGGGGGATGAAGGGAGGTTTGGGGGTTTTTTTTGCCTTACTATTAACTATTTTAAATTGTACCCAACACCCATCATTAAGCAACACTGCTGTTAAAGTTGAGGATTTTTATCATTTAGGTTATTTCCTCGACTGCTCTGCTTATTTTCAAATACAAAGCAAGCAAACAAACAAGGCCTAGCAGTTACTTTGCCCTGGCTTATATCAGCACCAGTCTTCAATTATGGCAACACAGAGTGATGGAGATTGTTCTAAATTACAGGGACACCCAGCAACTAAAAAAGGAGACATGGAACCAGGCAATGGTGGTGGAGAGCTTAGAAGGGCACCTGTTGGAAGCCAGAATTCCACAGAATTCTTTCATGTAAGCAACATTATTTTGCAGTATTATATGCACTGTTATGTATGCATATCCTGTATCATCTCTAACTAGGAACGGGGATGGAACTCTTCCTCCTATCAACCTCAAGAATGTGTTTTATTTACCCTCAGTTGGAATAAAGTAATTGAAAACATCTGGAAAGTGTTTTACCAGTAACAAATAAATAATTACTGAGAGCTACAGATGGAAAGTGTAAATACACTATTTTTGAGAATTTCCTAGTGTTTCCTGTGGGGAGGAGGGGCAGTTCCCATTTGTTTCCTCTGCAGAGCACATAGCCAAAATCACAGGCTGGGCTCACCCTCATTTTGTAGTTCAGCTTTGTGGACAACTGAGACAAAAATACAGCATCTTTTGGGCTATGTTTGTCTCTAAACCAGTCTGTCAAGGTTCCATCACACAGGGCAGATTCCTCAGATGCTGACCATCTCTCAAAAAAGCAAGTGACAAGGAGTCAGAAAATTAGTTGCAAATTTAATTTCTATGTAAAAGCCTAACAGCCACAGACTTAGTTGGTGATTACAGGATTTATCATCCTCTTTCAAATATTTCCTACAAGAGAAAGGAAGAGAGAAGGACCATGTAGAGAGCAACTTATTCACTGCCTCCTAATGAAAGAAAGTAATTTGGATTATCTTTCCCTCTTTTCCATTCCAAACCCCAAAAGGGTTTTAGCCTTTTTTAGGATTTTGTGTCTGGTTAAGCTAAGCACTGAACTACATATTTCTCTTTGCCTTGCCCTGGCCTGAATCACTGAGTAACTCCAACAAATATATGTTTAAATTTCAAGACAACAACAACAATAATAATGATACTATTTAAACCTTAAACTGCCTCCCATACAACCCTGAGAAGGAAAGAGTGTTAGCATTGACACCCACAATATATATGTTGGTGGCACACACAGGTTACCTCTCACACCCAAGGGGTCAGCAATTAAGTTTATTTCTCCTTGTGATTCATGGAGAAATTTTTAATGCTGTCTTTCTGAACAATGTCTCAAACACTAAGCATTTGATTTATGTAAGCAATAAAATTGGCAGCTCCATCCTATGCTTATTTGTGAGTTGTGCTCTCCACAAAAAGTCAGGCATCCTACCAGAGTAATTTAGTTTGCAGTAGATTTAGGCTTCAAGCTGCTTTAAGTATTTGGTGTTGAAAATCATCATGTTTTACAGTGATACTGTCAAAATTCTTTCCCTTACCAAACATGCCAGCATTTAATTTACTAAGTAGTGCTTGTAGCTTACAATAAAACGATCACATTTTTGATGCCATGTTCACAGAAACAGCTGGATGTGCACACTACGGAATTTACCAGTATTCACACGATGCTCCATGACACAAAGAGGGACTAAAACTTCGGTTCTTCCAAGAAAAGTGAAGTTTAATCAAGAAGTACATAATTATCTGTACCAAAATGAGAAGACTCAGGTTAATTTACTGATGTTTCATGGTTTTGTCTAAAAGATTATAAAAAATCAGCAGAAAAAAGGGAAAGGGATCATGTGGGATTATTTTCCAGGTCTGAAATCTGTGACACCACATAATCCAGCACCTGAAGTGACAAAACCACTCATCAGCATTTCCAAATCTGGGAACAGAACCACACTGATTGACTGTACTGTGCAAACCTGCCTTCACTTTCTCTAGTCCCAGGTTCCTGGCTGAAAAAAAACACATGGCTTCCCACAAAGCCAAAGGTCACAAAACATTAGAAACATGAAGGCTGTATGAAAACCTCAATTAGATGTAGAGCGTGACCTAGATCTCGACGTAAATACTGAAAGGCAGATAAATACTGAGAGGATTTAGACCACTGAGCCCTGCAGAAACTAAAATGGGTTTATGTTAATGAAAATCCTTCCATCCTCTTCATACTGCCACAAGTCTACTCACATATGTTAAGAAATTTAACTTATTCATAGCTTTCTGTTGTTAGTGTTCTATGTTTGCCACAGACAGATCGTCCTTGACCACATTATCAATGTTAACCTGACAAAATACTAAAAAGACACTTCCACTATACTTTTATACCCACATTAAATTCTGAAATAAAAGTCAGCAAACCAACCATTAAATAGATTTAAATCCCACTGAAATTGCACAACTGAGATTTTTCTATGGTTTGTTTATAACATGAAAAGCATTTATTCTGATATGGAGCTGATCATTTCCATTCACCTGCTCTAATGGGAGCATGGGGTTAATAAAAGATGCAGATTTAAATAAGAAGCACCATAATTGGAACCTCATCTTTACATTTGCTCTCATACTAGCAAATCCTGCAGAGATAATGTCTATCAGATTCCTGGGGCAAAATATATCAAGACTTCACATCACTGACTTTTATTGGCCAGTGAGGCTGCTGCCATACCTGCGTGTAGGCAACCATTTTATACATGCTGAAATTAAATACACGTTCTTTAAGAAGCTCCTTGAAGCCCTGTTGACATTAGGCATATTCTAATTACTGCTGGACTTTAAAGTTTTAAGTAATTGTGTTAAGAATTCAAGTCAGATCATTGAAGTTGAGGAACAACTACAAGAGATGACAAGAAGAAAGAGGACTGCAGTTCAAAATATTCACAGAGATGTACTACACTCAAGCAATATACTCTTCCATAGGTTTCTGTGTTTTGAAAAGGTCTAAATAGTAATAGTTTTCAGTAACAAGACAAAGATTTTAAATTGTCTCAGAATCTGCACCTACTATTCAATTCCACCCACGAGCTGAAGAAATTGCTTTATGGTGTCCCATCCTTTTCTCTAAATCCCCAAATGAAGAATCAACAGTTCCATATGCTTAAAAATCACATATTTATATATACATATACAAAGAAATATGCATATCCCACCTACTTGTTTGTCAGCAGTCCTAAAAAATCAGGAGATCCACTGGAAGTCCTGGCACCTCCCAAGATCCCAACAGTGGCTGTGTGTCCTCCTAATTTCAGATGAGGCCTTGGGTTTGTAACTACTCCAGGACCAACATGAGCATCTGATTCAAAGCTAGCCTGCTTGCAAGCATATTGTGGGGTTTTTTTTTGTTTGTTTGGTTTGGTATTTTGTTTGTTTGTACCCTGGTGGTTTGCTGCTGATTTTATAAAAATAATTTTAAAAGCCTCATTCCCAGGCCATCTCCTATGCAATTTACCTGAGAGCATTTTTCAGGTAAGTCCTGCTGCTCCTGTGGTTGTAGCTGCAATTCTGTAACACTGCTGCAAACTGACTGGAATGTAAGATTTTTATTTAAAGAAAGGTATGGGGAAGAAAATAAGAACTGCTAAAGTAATGCCAATGACCAAACTTATGTCAAAAAAGCAAATTCAAAACTGAAGATGAAATATAATTCCTTGTTTACTGCATTGAATAATTATCTACGATTTTATAATTGGGTACACTCATAGATGGCACCAAATTTAAAATCATTGAATAAAACCACCTCCACAAAAAAGCTTGCAGCTGTTGGTTTTGTTTCCTTTGGTGGAACAGGTTAGCCTGTTATGATTTTGAAGTGGTTAAAAACTGTTTCTTTAATCAAACTTGTAGCCCAAGGACAAATACATTCTTATGTGTAGTGAGTGCAATGTGTTTCTAACAAAACCAATAAACTCTCATGCTAAAGTGCTTTACCACCACTAACAGATGATTCCTATTTTGTATGAATTAGTTTGTTTTACTTATTTTAGTACATATTCTTATTTAAAAGATTGGATTTTTAAGAACTTCAACTCTGGTCTATATTGCATTTTGCATCAGGTGGTTATAATTGAGTGATCAAATAATTTGGTGAACTAGAATTAAGCTCACACCTAGATAAAATGAGTGATTCTTGGGTTTGTAACAGCATAATCTCCACAGAAAGAGAGCCAAACCAGTAATTTATAAAACTTAACTCTGTTTCAGTGACATTAAAACAACATAAGGATTTATGAATAGTTTCTCTCCTTGTTACACCCAGATTACTGTGGTATCTGGATAAGGCTGAAGACTTAAGAGTATTTCACCTAAACTAATAAAGCTATTTACTGAATCTGAACTAAGTGCTGAAGTTTACTTCTAATGAGTGTTGACTGATCTTGGCTAAGAAAGTGAATTATAATACACATAGCTGAGCCAGACAAGTCATCACTAGTCAGTAAGTCCCCTGGGACAGAAGGAAGAAAAATTGTTTCTCAGCTTATTTTTTTTCTGAAGGATCACCACAAACGCTCATGTTGATAGCAGCACTATCTTGACATCCTTTCAGAGCTGTTCTCAGCACTGGTAATATCTTACCCTGCTGAGAATTTTTTTTACAAGTCAAAAAAATGAAGCCCTTTTAACAGTTCATTTTGTTTTTATCTATCCAAACACTTACAACACACTCATCACACCCCCGTGTTTGCAAGCCTGGGATGCGAGAGTTGTCACACAAAGGATTAGTGTGCAAATCCCTCAGGGCATGGAGCACTCCATGTCAGACTGGTTCCCAGTGCAGCAGCTCTGGGGTGGCAAAGGGCTCTGCTCCAAGGGGTGCTGGATTGGTGGTCTGAGGATCCAGATGGCTTCACTTGCCTTCTCCTGAACGGCTCCAGTCACATCTCTCTGCCTCGGTCTCCAAATAGAACAGAAGCAGCAATTTCTCTCAAAACTTATGTCTAAAAAGCCTAAATAAAAACCCTGTCTCCATGAGCAATCTCAATAAAAACAAACTAAATATCCCTAAAAGGTTCAAGGTGTTATCATATCTAATTGCTTCTACCAAAAAGCAACACTGTAAGGATTTTAAGAATGTCACCAGCACTGTCACTCTCATGAAATGAAAATAGGAAAAACAGTCTTAACCTAACAAACATGAAGTACCATGCAGTTGAAAGTTTTGCTCCTTTCACTCAGTTGAAGTTCATGAAGCTCAAAAAGAACAGCAAGGCAAAGGAACAATGCTCTGAAGCTGTAACTTGATTTACAGTTTCACATGTTCATTGCGTTTGTGCTGCTTTAATTCGGTTTTGGTGAATTTTTCAGCCATTCTCATCTACTTCTTCCATAGTTTAGTTGCTTTAAAAACGAAGACAATTCATGTAATGGGTTATAGAGAAGTGGTACTAGAGCCAGATAAATAAGGCCTTCTGTAAAACTTTTTAGGCATGAAATCGAATGAAAACAAGGCAATCTCTTCTGAAACAATATTTAAAGATTCAGTCTCATTATTTCAATTGTGTAAGTTGCAAGCTCCAATGACACATGGCTAAAGAAACCCAAAACAACAACAACAACATGCAAACAAACTCACTCCAAAAAACAAAAAAAAACACCCCACCCCAAACCATAGCAAAATCCCCCAAAACTCCTCAAACCCATACCTTCTATTTGGCAATGACAAGTGTTAGAGGCAGATGATTTGGAATACAACACTGCTGGGACCACATTATTCTACTGACCATATCAGCACACAGGAAACTGGAACTCCTCAAAGGCTATTTTAGATATATCAAAAACTTTCACAGCCTAATATTATGGTGATAATAACAATAATAAAAACAGTATCTCCCTTAAAGTAAAAGTGCATCTGCTAAGCCTCTCTGTGCAAAGCACACAACTCCTTTGCTCCATGAAGATTTTCAGCTGAGCCATGTATTTGCTTGAATACTCATAAAAGCAAGCAAGTATCACTTGCCATGATTTTTTTTTTGTTTTTAAATATATTGTGAGATGGTCCTGCTTCTTTCTAACTATGCTTTCTGTTACCTCTCTGTTTCCCAGATTAGGATCCAAGACCAAAAAAAATTGGGTAAAAATAAAAAGCCCCTCAACGCTGGTGAACTGCTGGAGGAGGTAATTAGCGTGCCCTTTGCATACAAGCATCAGAGAACCTGGAAAAAGTAGAAGGAATTGGGTTTTCCTCTAATTGAAAGCTAGTATGCAGATAAACTTGCACACCTCTAACCTTTGTTCCCTTACTACAAAGCTGCTCAATTACACATGGAAAATGGGGCACAATAAAAGCTATGGCATCTATTCACACCACAGGAATCCATTTTAATTATTCCCACTAGCAGATATTAAGTATTTCCTAATGCAAATACTGGACTCTCAGAATGCTGACATCAAGGAGCTGCACTTCACAGAGATGAAGTATAAAAAGGGTTGCATTTTACACTCAGTTTAAGCACAGCACTTTCTGATGATTCTGCTATGGAATTGAAAAGGTACAGTTTTCAGTAATCTAAGTTTTCAGCAAAGTCGTCGCAGATTTTCTAATATGAAATATTAGATATACATATCAGATTTTAGCAAAATATAGCTATTTCTGTAAACAGCCCAGGAACATAACACAGTACACCTTGCATTCATTCATTCATGGATCTGCCATTGAGATACGAGGACCTTTCTGCAGGTTTTAAGCATTTCAGTGCTTTAAATAGTGTTTTAAACAAGAGAGTAAATTGATCTGCTAATGGTTTCATCAACAAGTCAAAAGATCTTTATGGCATAAAATTCAGAACTGAAGGTTCAACCTAAGCGAAATTCTTATCTTTAAAGTCCCTTCCAACACAAACCATTCTATGACTTTGATTTATGGCAAACACTGAAAGAAAGCTCTGAGTTTCACTCCTGCTCCCTGTCTGACTTTGCCCATGGGCACCTCCATGTCCCCTCTCATCAGCTTCCTTTTCCACTCCCAAGTTATCTCCAGTGTTCTCAAGTGAGTAAAAAAAGAGGTAGTCTCCAAGCAGTGCCTATAGGATGGCAACCTCAAGTACTGCAGGAATAAAAATCTCTTATTGCTCCTATTCTAAAATAAATATATATCAATAATATATATATTATATATAAATAAATATGAGGGTAATAAGGTCCTGAATTGTGAAACTGCCATATAAAGAGACCCTCAAATCTCAGAGTCTGTGGATTCTATGAAGTCCCCTGAAGCAGAGGCTGAGTGCCAAAGCATACATCTGTTATGAGCAAAAGTTTTTATTCCAGTGACAGAATAAGAAATAGATTTTAGGGAAGTAGCTGTGTATTTTCATTGAAAGCATCCACCATATGATCCTGGGAGAAAAAGAGATCATGATTCGGCTATATTAAAAAAACTCACAAAGTTTAATTTCAGAGGAAAATTGGGATTTACACAGTCCTCCATTCTGTGCTAGCAATCCAAACATTCTCACTTATAGCAGAAATGGTTTGGTTGCAGATCACACTTATAAAAGTAACTTGATTCTCAGTGTCTGTGGTGAATTAAATACATGCATATGTAAATTATATATATGCATATATATTTCTTCATTCAAAATCCTAGACCTAATGCAGGATCTTTGTTGAGCACTCTGTTCAAGGTACACTCAAAGAAACCTTCTATATATTATATTTTCACTTGATATATAATTCAAAAAGATGTTGGATAAATGAAATGTTTTAGACAAATGTGGCAGATTCACCAGTATAACTTCTGTGCAGAGACATATACACATCTTTGCCATACATACAGCCCAAAATTACTACCATGTGCCAAATAAACTTTTACAGATGTTCGGCAGCTGAGTTCAAAGAAACTGCATTGTGTCTTCTTGATATATACCAGCCAAATATATAAAAACAAAGAGATGTCAAGATATCAAATGAAGTGTCCATTTGCTGATGTTCAGATAAATGAGAGATGCAGGGCTGATAATATTCCTTCTTTCCCATTACTTGAACCACATTCAAACAATACTTTGCAGTTATTTTGAGCTTCCATCATTAAGCATTCTAGCTAAGCTATGGCATGTTTTAAAGTCACTTTTCCCTATGGCTTTTTCCACAAGAAAACTGGGTATTTCTACATCACAGTACATATGTAAAATCCTCCCCTGAGAAACTTTTGTAGAAACTGCCTCCCTTTCTCTCAGCATTATATGCATTATTAAGAGAAAAAACACACTCTTTTTGGGGTGCGGTCACATCCTGAAATTTGATCATCAAAAAATTAGGGTTTTTGCTCAGTAAAACCAGTAATAGCTTAGAAAAGTTAAGCCTTAATAAGGCATCACCTCTGCTTTTACTTTTTATTACTTAGAAGGCAATTACATGGCAAATTCATGCAATTCATCTAAAAATCTTCTAATTAAGTCTGTAACTGTACATTGTTTAATTCATCATGTCCTGTTGACCACTCACATGTTCCATACTCGTGTTCCCATTAATGCATTTTCCCTAAGGTCATTTCTAACACTCCTGCCTTTTGAACATTTGAACATCTCTAATTACTTTTTAAAAATAATATAAAAGCAAAACTCCACAAAACTCTCTGCCTTCACCAGGAAATATTTCCTTTCTTTCTCTTCACGATGGATTTCCCACTTACCTCTCTATCCCTGAAACATCCCCAAATTACACACACTCCCAAATTCCACTTCCCTGAGATACAGGACAAGCAAGACTCAGTCCCAGAATAGTGACAGGTTTAAAGTATAATATTTCACAGCCTGTCAGGGCTGGAAAGAAAGGCTTTTTAGCATTTAGTGAGCTACAAATTCCCCTTCCAATAAGAAAGATCCTTCTCCTACTCTGTTATTCACTCTCTCACTATACCCATGTACACACACACATATATGCATATATATAGATATGCACCCAGTCAAATACATATTTCTTTGCATACATCAATCACAGGTAGATTAGGCAACTTTTAAAGATTTCTACAATCTATTGCTTACAATTTTCCTTTATTGTCTAGTATCACATAGGTGGATCTGTTCCATAGAAAGGAAAAGATGAGAAGTACCACAAATGCAACTGAGAAATAATTCAAGGGAGTTTTCTCAAGCTAGATTTTTCTTCCATGCAAGTTTTGTCATACATAGCAAATTCATGTAACATAAAAAGATTTAACTTAATGGTTTTATTCTCCTTTCCTTAGGACGAACTGCAAAAGTAATTTACAGCTTTCACACCCAATACCATCTAAAGCTTTTGCCAATAAAAACTAGCCCTAACCATTCATGCTCGTTTAATCTCTTAAATCTAAAATTTCCTCTTCTATAACAGAGACTAATAACCAGGGATGCTTATTGCTACTAAAAAAAATGACCATTTTCTGTGTGTTTGGTTGTTTGATTTTTTTTTAAATAAAATGAGACTTCTTCAGAATAGACAATTTTATGAGTAGTGAAATTAATGAAGTCGGATTCCTTGCAGATTTCTCTCTCACAGCCAGTTACTCCAGCACCTAGCCAGGTAGCTTTCCATCAGTTAGGTCATTCCCAAAGTCTCTGTTCCCTGGTGCCTCACAAGGGCTGAACTCAGGCACGCTGCTTCCTCCAAAGTCTCTCCTTCTCCAGCTGTCTTTCCTAGGTGCCTGCACTTCAGGAAATGCGTAGAAATGGATTATCTCAGAAAGTAGACCTTGTGTTCAGGTTAGGTTGAAATTGGCCAGTGAGTTAAAAGCTCTGTGGTTGTGGAAACGCTCACATTCGTGTGGATGCACGTGTGCACGCACACCCAGTGTAATCACATAAAACTCATTTCCTTCGGAAACCAGGCTCACAACGATTTAGCAACAGCAGATGTGAACATAGTTATGAAAAGCAGCTGCATGAGCTTTCCATGAAACAAACAAACATAAGGTCAACACACGTGCAGGTTCCTTTAACAAAGCTCAACTGGCAAGCCTTTGAAATATTTACATAAATATTTTAAATATCCTCTTTCTGTGGGGCAGAGGACATACATCTTGACATCAGTTCATGTTTCTTATTTTCTCTGAGTTGAATTCTTCCCAGCTGAAGTCAAATGAAGCTTTATCTTTGACTTTTAGATCTGCAGTCAGAATTTCTTTCTCTAAGTATATTGAAATAATTTATCTGGGTGTGCTCATGATCCCCGTTCTCTGACTGCGCTTACATAAATAATGTTTTCAAATATATTTAATACAATATATATTATTTCAAATATATAATATTTCAAATATATTTGAGCTATTCCAAGATCTATCACTGATAAAACACATAAGAAAGTCTTTGTAACAAAATGAATTAGAACCCAGAGACATTTGGAAACAAGTATCCCCACAAAACAGCCCTATGGTTTTAACTAAGGGAGATCAGCTTTTCACTGCTTCTGACAATGGAACACAGTTTGGGCTCTCTTCCGAGAGCCATTTAGCAAATACTTTGTTACATCCTCAACTTCAAAAGCCATCTGGAAATTATACTGGGGCATGTGTCATCCTGGTAACACAGAAACAGAAAGCTCTGAGGGATCCTGAGGGGCAACAGAATCCAGCCCCATTGTCTCCTCTTTCACTACGCAAGAGACATTTAATCCAGAGAAGTCCACAGCACAGCCACCTTTTATACTCCTCAGCTCTCTCATCTGCTTCAGACAGCTCAAGAAGAAACCAAAGCAAGGCTCTATTAACCATCCCCCTCGAGACATCCCATGCTCAAGAATCTGTGCCAAATGTTAGAGTTTATATATGGTTTGACAATATTGGGTCCCAGTACATCACAGGAGCTACATTTCCTTTTCAAGTGTTCTTCAAGGAAAGCTTCCTGCACAGAACTTCCGTAGCTCGGGTATTTCAGCTAACAACAGTTGCTGGATTTGTATCACTTCCAGGGGTAAAAAGGTTTATCTTAATCTATGACAAATGCAATAGAAGATAAACTGCAACTATATTTTGTAATACTTTACTACTAAGGGCTCAGTTTGGCAACGTACTGACCAGTTTGATAGGAGATGAGAGGGTTTGGGCTCTTACTTTTAGCTCTGTGGCTGATCTCCTGATGAATAAAATACCTCCCCTCCCCTCCCCTCCCCATGGGATCTAGAAATCATAATAATTTAGAAAAAATAAACAGTCAGAATTTTAACAGCTACCTCAGTTACGGGCTGCTTTCCCAAAATTTCCTTTCTGTACGAAGTGAGACTCAAATAAAACTCAAATCACCTCTGCAATGCAGACCTGGGTAAAAGTTAAAAGATGAAGAGAGAAATGCATCCACTATTGAGTGCACTGTCAATCACAGCCTACAACCTGAAAATAAAGACCATTATTAGGATTTACAGTGAAGCACAGATACCCTACAGTGCCACAACTTCTCAATATCAGAAAACAAATAGCCCGAGTTCAGTGATTCACCAACCTTGGTGATTACCAGCCACAGTTAACTGGGATCAGCTATCTAAACTGAAATATATTCCACTCACTCTGAAGTTTCCAAACACTGCTTTGCTCTCTTACAAAGAAAAAAGTGCCACGTACTTTTACTGGTACAATTTCGATTTGGTAGAACAGAGTATTTTTCCAGATGTGAATGAATAAACCAGTTGAGACAAGGCCTCTTAAACTGAGTGCAACTCTGTAAGTGCTTGCATGTATGCCTGCTTGAAAACACCATTCTCAGTTTTACTCCTTTTTCCCATTCTGTCACTTTTGATCTGTCACAAATGCTGGGGGCTCAACTGGATTATTATCAAGCATTTGAATAGTAAACATTTCTTAGCAACATGTGAGATTTAAAGTACTTCAGTAGAGATGATAATGCAGTAAGAGCTTTGCCTGGTAAAATGCATGCCACCTCCAAGGTGAGCACTTGCTCTTGCCCTTACTTAAGGAGGGAAGGGAAAGGCAAGTTCAAGTCAGAAAATGAAGATACAAAATGTAACCATCAGAATTAACTCCATCTAGGATGACTTACTAACACGTTAATTGAATTTTCAGCAAAACACAGCTCATAATTAATGAGGACACCAAATTTGCAGAGACACAGGTAGAGTGCCCAGATTAATTCTGAAGGCTGTTTGCTGCTAGTGTGTTTTTCTGCTGTACTGGGAATATTCTTAGAAGCCAGTAATCATGGAAGGAGGTTGATCTGAGAAGCTGGTCTGCAGTGTGCATGCTTGAGAGGTGTTATCAGTGCTCCCTGTTGAGAAAGATTATTAGTGCCCAATCTTCTTTAGTGTTTGGGATTAGAATGGTGTTCTAATGACATCTTCTTGCATTTTTTTCAATTCAAATTTTCTAAGCACATGCCTATTTTTTTACTTTGCTAGAAGAACATACTTCTTTTTGTCTACAATATGGTAAGATAAGACTAACATGATCTGACAGTCATCAAACACATTGTTTCCTAGAAAGATATCCCCATCACACCTTGAGACATGCTAATATTTGCTGGTGACTTTTGTCCTCCCAGATGTGTTCTGGATTCTTGGAATCAGGGTGTGGTTTTTAGTTTGAGGCTGCTGTCAGAGCAACAAAATGCCACCTCCACTGCAGCTCACAAATTGATACACAACACAAATCTAGGTCCTGATCAAAATGCCAGCAGCACCACTTGGACCTTGCAAGACAGTTTTTTATCCCACTGAAAAGTTTAGCAATACTTCCTACAGTTTATTTGAAAGAAGAGGAAAAATGCTGTCCCCACCTGATTTGCCTGGTTTCATTCTGTATACTCATGCATACAGAAACTATTAAAAATTGTAAATCATCCTAGTATGCATTTACCTGCAGTAAAACTCACACAATATTTTTTTGTCATCAAAATGTTAGTGCACCCCTATTTAAAGAAAAGGAAGTAATGACTACACATTTTTCCTAGTTTGCAAAAGTCAACCAAAATCTAAAAAAAAAA
>VXBI01013785.1:1572029-1600411 GCA_013397375.1 Toxostoma redivivum
AAGTAATTAAGAAAACCTATTTGGTTCTAGCAAAGGTGGTTTTTTCCCTTCTGGAAGCCTTCCCAATTTGTTGTGAGTCCTGATGCCTTTTTGTATGGACAGCTCACCCATCTCTGGGCTTCTGCAGTCCTCTCAATTTCTTTGCTCTGCTTCTTGGATCAAGTTCCCAAACTTTTACAACTCCTGAGCACTCTCCCAATTCCTGCCTTTTGCCTGGTTGCTGGGCTGATTCTGGCACCGTGTTTGTCTCAGTTCCTTTCCAGCAATGAGTCAATCTGTGGTGCAGCACAAGTCTCAGCACAGCAGCTGCCTTCATCTTCCTCTTACTTTAACAAGCAATACTCTGCTTAGCATCTCACACAAAGCCAGGCTTTAAAACGAGTTGTAGAGGTCAGCAGCAGCTTTGCTGCCTTCTGTCTGCAGTTCAGGATTCCTCCAAGGCTTGTTTCTTCTCTCACAAGTAGTGCTCCTACACAGAGAGATTTTCTTTACCCTTCCAGCAAGTTTTTAAATGTAGGTGCCTACCCAGATGGCAAAGCCAACAGCTCAGGAGATGTTAGTAGTTTGATAAGAAAATATGGCACAGCATACTTGAAAGATGGGAGGTTGCTTTTGATTTCATCTACCAAAAAAACTACTCACCTGCACATGCACATTTCTCTATTCTTTTTATAGAGAGAGTCCTAAAGTCAATGTGGCCATGGAATGAATCTAACTCTGTATCCTAATGGACCCAATAATTTAAACCTCTTCCCATTCTTTGATTTGCATTTGCTCAACCGAAAGGAATTTAAGGAATCCAGGAATTCTTCTGTGAAACCTATGCTGTTAGTAGGATACAGAAACTACAGGAAAAATAACTTTATAGGAGGCAGAAAATTTATTGTTGCACAGACTAAATATCTGACTTATAAATCCAGAAATATTTATATAAAATACTTTTGCTTGCTTCTGGTTCCAGAACAACCTCTTAAAGTAAAGATCTTAAATAAAGGCAGCTTAAAGGCAGCTCTTCCATTTAATTTAGAACAAAACCCACACATCCCATCATTTTCCTGTGCCATCAAAGATCCATTCACTTTGGAATTCAGCAATAGTCACAAAGCCATTGCTGAAGCCCTGAGATAACAAGGAACATCAGGCACCAAACTCCAAGAATGCAAGGAGCCCATTTATATTAATGTGGAGCACAGGTGTCACTGCCACCTTATCAGTTCAATGTGTTATTTTATGCTTTCAAATGCTGAAGACAGAACTACCATCATGAGGATGGAAACAAGTCTTCCTTTACAGTTCCTTACACAGCTTTTTCCTTTTTTGTGCATTACAATTTGAAGTTCATATCCTATCAATCCTGCTTTCATGCCTTCCCTATTAAAATACCTTTTCCCGAATAAAAGATTTTGTTTTTCAGATTAGTCAATCTTTTCTGCTGTCCTGAATTGTCATTATCACAAGTAGATGTGTGTGAGATTAGAAGTTGAAGTGGAATCCCACATAGAATTCTGGCACTTGAAGGTTATTTCTCACATGGGGATTCATGCCATATCAGCCATTTTATATGTGGCTACAAGGGAAACATCTGCAAGGTCTAAGAGTGATAAGGAGTAACCTGCCCTGCTTCTTAAAAAAAAAAAAAAAAGAAAGCTGCATTCTATTCAAAGGCTGCAGATAAGACTTAATGAACTGAGATTTCATAATGGAGAAATGATGGATAACGTAGACCTAATATATTCCACATTCAAAAAAGCATCAAGAAAATATGTCAAAAAGAATCTTAAGCTTTTTTTTTTTCCCCTCAGAGGTGCTTTCAGCCCTGAATAAAGTTATGGCTAGCACAATTTTAAACAACTCTCAGTATCAACTTTTCCAGAGATGCTATTTTTAAATTCTGACCTTGTGATTCCACCCCCTCTCCTACACATGCTTTTGTGAGCATTATTAAAACTATTTTAAACCACGATGGAGAATGCAGAAAGGGCCTCAAAATACTAGCTTTGTTGGCCATTTTCACAGGGAAGAGGTTAAGCCACACAAATTTTAAAAGTACCCTTGCTGGTCATTTCAGAGAGAAACAAAGCTGGTTGGTGGCACAGAAAAGAAGGATGGTATTAGAAGTTAAAGGAGGAGAAAACAGAAAAACCTTTTCACAGACAATAAACAACAAGCTTGACCTTTTGGAGGAGGGTACTCCTTCCTAATACTGCATCTCAAATGAGCTGAAAAGGAGATCTGAGCAGCACAGAATGATTTATAAAATGACGAATCCTGCAGCAGGAGAGAAGAGGGTGCCCCAAATGACAGTGGACAAAGGAATTAATCCCCATGACTGAGGGCAGTGTTTCACTTCTAGTGAAGTCTGCAACCAAAGGCATTTGCATCTGCATTCTGATTGAACCCCTTTGCAATTCTGTTTAGCAGAGGCCTCGCTTTGCATCTCCACTGGAATGAAATGAAGCCCATATATTGCTAAACAAGTCCCTGACACTTCATCTGGCTACAACCAGCACTAGATAGACTGGTTTTAGTTTTGGAGGTATTGAGATGGGAGTTTCAAAGCCAGCAGAAACCTAGGAAACAAACAGAACTTCCATTCCTGATCAAGCCCGTAGCACCACAGCCCTTCAAAATACTTGCAGCCTTGTCAACAGTTTTCCTTTCAAAATATATTGCTGAACCCAAAAGTTAATCTAAAACATTTTGGTTGGCCTGGAACTGCTACTTCTCAACCCAACCCTAATTGTGCCAGCATTTTTTTTCCCCTAGTCTCAGTAAGTTCGAGTTGTATTCTTGAAAAGATTGTTAAAATATGTTACAAGACTTGTTCTTCTCAGCAGTGATATCAGAGTGGCAAGCAAAGAGGCTTTCATCATGTAACAACCCTTAGCTGCCAGCTTGCTTTACTGAATATTAGTGAATAAAATGGGATAACCACGTGTTGTACAAGAATAATTGGCTGAAGTGATCAATATGATTGGCTCCCACTCGTGCAGTTTTTGTAGCCACACAAATCAGTTTGCATTTGCCTGATCTCTCACCTGGCGCCAAAAAAACAAACGTGTAATTTTGGACTGGCATTTAAAAAACATTAAAAGCAATTAAGGGCAATAAATGCTCCTAAGAATGCCAAAGGAAAAGCTTGATACCAAGATTTCAAAATTGCTCAAAGTCATTAAAAAAAACAAAAACAACAACCAAAAAAAAACCACTAACAAGGAAAATATTCTATGTAGACAAATGTATCTAGTGGAAAAACTATTCTGTAAAATGCATTGGAAAAATTACTTTGTTTTGTAACTACTTTCGTAATTCAGCTCTTATGTTACCCATAATGCTCCCAGGTCTGTGAAGGACAAAGGGAACCCTGCATCCAAAAAAGTGATGCATATGGTTTTAATTGCTTTTCACAGGAAAGTCAGGGTCCAATGTAAAGAAAAGTCATTCCAAACTCCAGCTTACAAACCAGGTTTTCATGTGAAAATTTCCAGTAAAAAGCAGCACAGATGTGAGGCTATAAACTGGCTTGGGACAATTTTTTTCAGTCTGTCCACTCCCAATCAACTACCATCCACTTCTGCCTAATCAACACTGGTTTTACTTAGTGTAGTCAAGGCTTCCCTCACAAAATCTCTTCCCAGAAAGCATCAGCTGCACTCACAGCAATGTCCAATACCTTCCTTCTCCTTCAGTACTCTTTTAAAAGTTAGACGTACCTGATTCTGTTTCCCTTTCATTCCTGAAATCCTGACTTGATATATATAGTATGATTTTAAAATAAGGTGGTGAAATACAGAAAGCTACTGCACAGCAATAAAGCTGTCTCTTCTGACACTAAGAAGAGCAAAAGAAATTGACTTTGAATGTCTATAAACTATAACCAGTGTTCTCCTAATTTGATTCCTTGGTCTTGGCATTAGGCACTGAGTAAACCTTCACTTACAGAAATTGTATGCAATTACACAGTACAGCCTTACTGCCCTCAGAATAAATGCTACCTTTTTCTTAAATAAATTAATCTAAGAATTTCCATAGGTGAGGCTATCTGCTGTTATGTCCTCTACTCTTCCAACTACCTGTAACATGTTTAATTCTGCAAGGGAACCACCCCTTCCCTGTGAGGGGAAATCAGAGGAATGTAGACTATGCAAAGCTAAATGTTGGAGCCAATATAAAGGTTAGCAGAAGATACAGGAAGAAGCATTTCAAACTTCAAGGAAGAAGAAAGATGACGTGAGAGATAATGAAGGTACTAGCATAGAAACAGAAACATAAATATCTTTTTATGAGTGGAAGTTAGGATTTATTAGGCCTAATAAATAAATAGAGTAAGCACACCAGAATGAAATAAAAATAATAAAATATAAATAAGTAAAACCAACAATAAACAAACATGCTTAACTTGTTGAAATTTTACAAAGTGCTGAAAACTAAATTTAGAGAAGACAGTTCCTGCTTGTTAAAAATTTCCTGTCAAACTATAAATACAAATATTTTGTTTTGTCATGAGTCACAGAACATCTGAATAGTAAGCATCTGTGACAGATACAGAATAAGCAACTACAGCACAAATTAAAATGCTAATACACTTTGTGGTTGCAAGCAGCCACTACAAAATGGCATCTGAATGAACTACTCCAGAACAAAACTTCACTTGTATTTTCAATAAAAGTATGGATGTGATGGTTAAAGTATGGAGTGAAGGAAAAATGTTGATAAAGGTGCATTTATTTAGGCTTTTGTTTATCTGTGAATGCATTCTTTAACTGCTACATACTTGGGGCTGGGATTATATATTTTTTAGGTCCTTTATATCTGTTTTTTTCTGATATATCATTAAATATGTTCAGAATTTAGACTTTCAAAAAAACATTCCATTTATAACAAAGGAATAAAAATAAAAAAAACAACAAAAAACAAACAAACAAAAAACCCCCAAAGCCTAAAGAAAAGAAAAACAAACAAATCAAAGCACTGTAAATGCTGACTTAATATGCACCCTCCTGAAAATATATGAAATAGGGTCATTTTAACCTATAGTCAACTTAATGCAATTTAGGTATCTTGCATTTAATGAAAGAGCATTTACCCGTAACATCCAAATGAACTGGAAGATATGAAATTTCCTGAAAAGCAAGGAGGATTTCTTTTCCTGCATATTCTTACTACTCCACTTTGCTCAGCATGAGAGAGCTTTTCACACGAGAAGACCTGAACAGAATGTTTAGCTCAACAGTGCTTTTTTCTGTGATGAAAATTCTTGGTAGTCATCTCAGTAAACAAAAAAAAAAAAAAAAAAAAATCAGTATTCAACTAAACTCAGAGAGTATTTTATGTGAAAAGATAGCCCAGAACTGACCTGATGAGTTGTACAGTCTAGCAAGCTGAATCAACAGCAGTGCCATAGTTAAAGACAATGTGAGAAATGGTTTTGCTGTTCTTCTTAAGTAAGTCTGCACTCTGTTCTCTTAAGGCTTAGACTAAAAAGCAAGAAAAGAAAGGAACAGACAAAATTCCCAAGGTTTTCAGATACTTTTCACTTTATCATTTCAAGTTAAGGGCCATTCACAATCAGTGTGTAATTCTGCTACAATTCAACGACTTGAAATTGTGAATCCTACCTATGACTGTATCTTCAATCTGTGAGAAAAAAGTCTGAGTTGCCAAAACTTACATTGTTAACTGTATTTTCAGTTGGTTTTAAAGCACAGGTAATCAATTTAATACATACTGGCTTTAAAAAAACACCACAGCAACCCAACACAGCCATCTTTAAGGTTGTTCAAGAAACATTCCCAGTGAATTGAACATACTTTAAAAAGGAAATTCCTGGATGTAACTGGTGATATCTAGCTTTTTGGAGACTGCAGAAACATGTATCCCTCTTGAGTATTACTTTCACTGGTTGGAAATATCAACAGTTTATGGACTAAAGCCCACGAACAAGAAAAAAAAAACAACTTGTTTATACAAACACAGCAGCCATCAGATATTTGTCGATGTTCTGTAAAGGGCTCCCAAAGTTCATTAATAAGTATATAAGCCTTTCTGCTCCCTTTTTGAGAAAAGACATGTTGCCTATGTACATGATGACAAGGCTTTACTGAAAAGGTGTTTTGGTATCTACAAATTCCTCTGTGAAGAACAGCAGTGTTGCCTCCATCGTGCCCTCAGACAGAGGTTGCTTATCACTTGGCTTTATTATTTGCATAATAAATGATAACACTAAACTTTTGCAGGACATCCCTGCTGTTATTCAATTTTTCCTCTTCGTCTGCCTCCGCAGCAATGTTTTAAAGTCCATTCTCCTAGTAGGAAAGTGTTACACAGGAGAACAGAATTTGGATCTGAAAATAAAATAGGTGTTGTGGGCAAGTAAATAAAATAGGTGTTGCGTGTCCTATCCTTGTGCTTTACAGTGAGCATGGCCAAACATAGAAAATTACATAATAATGTTATGTCATGCAGGTTCTACATCTGCCCCACATCACCTGTGAGGCTGGTAGTTTAAAACTTACAGTGCTGGTCTAGAAGAATTCTTGGGGCAAAGAGCAGCAGAAGCCAGACAAGGTTCTTTTATAGCAGGAAGCTTTGCAGGGTCCAAATTTGGGAAGAGAACCAGGCTATCTTCTGTCCATGGCAATCTCTACTGACTGCCAGGCAAACAAGAAATCTTACTCCAATACCTACAGATTTTATTTCAAGGCAATTTCCCAATTCAATGCTTCCTATTTTTATCTGAATACAGACATTTTCCTTAATCTAGGATGAAAATAAATACCTGAGAAGAGGTAATAATGTATTATGGTCTAGAGGAAAGTCAAAAAGATTTGACCTTCACCTGTGAGGAAGGTTTAGGTTAAAGAATCTCTATGCAAATAAGTCAAGTTACAAATACACACGTTTTCAACTCTTCCTTTTATACAAATCATATTTCTAGACATCTAAAGCATGTGTAACTTCATCATGTGAGATCTTCTGATGTGAATGTTCCTAAAGTCAGCATTATGCCTGAGAAACTCTCTTGAAACCCGCAGTTAATAAAAGCCATAAACTGAAGTATACTAAGAAAGTGCTTAATTTCTCTTAGAAATGACTGAAAACAATTTATTGAACAAAGGAACAGAAGTTCAGATAGTTACCACCAAAATAATTACAAAACATTGATGCTACCCTGGGCAATAAAAGAGTGGCTGAAATTATGACAAATTTGCACTTTCTTTACTGAAATAAAGAATTCAAAATCTTGATTCTGCTATTGCTGGTTGTGAGATCTGGCTATTTTCTGTAAGTTTTAGGGTTTTAGGACATCTGTGGGGTGACCACTTCCCAATTTCTTGCTTTCTTCTAAGAAGGAATTACCTTATTTTTATCTTTCAATATAGGTTTTCCTATGTCCATTTATTCACAATGATTTTATATTCCAACTACTTTTTTTACTTCCAGAGCATACTTTAATTATCCAAGCTTGATTTTTTCCTTCTTACTTTTGAAACCCACAGTCTTTGTTATTACATGTACATCAACATTAAAGAATTTACTTTGTTCTTTTGTTATAAAAAAAAAAAAAAATTCATCCTTATTGGTTTTGTTGTCTGTCTTTTTAGTTAGCACTCTCAATTGTAATAACATCTTTTTTCTTTCCTATCTGAAAATCCTAATACCATAGCATGCCATAATTCTCTATTTCTCATGTGGCTGTAACAAAATACAGTGGGAAATATTTAATTTTATAGCTTCATAATTAAGATAAGTGAAGCTGAATGAAGAATTGGTCCTATAAAACTAAAGAAAACCAGGGAAGATTTGTAATTAGTATGGAATCATAAAGATGCTATAGAGAAAAAGTACATTTTTGTACATTATAAAATATTCTTCTAAGGCCAGTGCAAATTAATATTTACAAATTGTTCTGAATCTTTTTTTTCTAAGTATACAATAGTTCACTTGTTAACAGTGACATATTTATCTGGCCTCTCCCAGTGGTAGGAAAAAATTATGTCAATTTTCCCTCAGACTGCCTTCCTATTCTGTCACACACATTATTTCATGAAACATGAATCCAAATGTTCTGTTTCTTTTCAATTTCCTTTCACCACAAATTCCAGAGTCCCCCTCTTCATGGCTTTTAGTAACAATTCAGCCTTTCTAGTCTAATGGCAAAAACTCAATACTGCTGTCTTTAATCAGGCTACTTTTCACTTCAATGTCTTCAATACCGAAGATTCAACCCTTTGTTAGAACCACTTTTTTTTTTTCAGGTCAGATGTTATGTCTGTGATTCCACATTAAGGGTCTACTCTCATAATAAACAGCAAGCCTTGACAAGCTGTCTGAAAAACACAGACACAGAGCAGAAAAAAGTAATAGATTTTTATAAAAGAACACCTTTTAAAAGTTGCAATAATCAAGTAGTCAAGAACTTCTTAAAAGACTCAGGGTGATTTTGTACCTGAATATGGTCCATTACAGTTATAATAATTATGATGTAAAGCTAACCCACAGTACTTGGAAAAGCAAAAAATAGTGATGTTTAACTAATTAGAGGGAGTGGAGCACGTTTGTCTCTTTCCAAATCAAAGATGCGTTGGTTAGTTGGTTCAAACTGTCTATGACCACAAGTTTATGTCAGACTTGTGGCAGCTGAATAGATGAAGGTCCAAAGAAGCTGTGTCCAAATTACGATCACAAAACTGACACGATCTTGATACTTTCTATCCTAATGAGCTCACTAATAGAACATGTGGCAGATTCTACCAATAAGGGGACACCATTTACTCATGCACTGAGGACAAAAACAAGTACATGGATTTTCTTATTTCACCAGCCGTGGCTTTTGAATGGCTCGTCCCGTGGGCAACCTACTGCAAACTGTAACCTCAGGGTGACCACAGGAGCCACAGTACACAGGCAAATCCCTCTGAAAGTAAAGAACAGAAAATCATTGGACAAGAAGAAATAGCTGCCTTTCACATACTGCAGAAAGGCAAGTCCCTAGCCTGTGACAGATTTTGACATAGGCTGAACAGGCAGCTCTTACTGCCTGTCCAGCTCATCCAAGAGCATCCTTGACTGGGAAGAACAACCTCTCTTGATCAGCCATGCCTCTTGATCCCAAGGAGTGAAATCCTCCAAAGAAACATCATATACCTCCAGAAACTCCACATATGAATAGAATATAATAGCAACCAGTATGTAAGAGACGTAAGAAAGCCTATATTACAAATGGAAAATAGCAGAAATAGTGGACTTCAGGATAACTCAACATAAAACAGGGACATAGTCTGTTCCATTGGATTGTGTACATTATGGGATTCTGCTCCAGAAGAACCAGATGTTTGGTATTAATACTGATACATTAAGCTAAAAATTGGTTACATAATGAACAGCAGTGCTGATTCAAATGTGTTTACAAACAGAGGTTATGCTGAAAGATACACAGGCATTTAGAAATGCTATGTGCATTTGTGTATGATTCTCTGCATGGAAACCAGCCTCAAAGTGTTATGCTTTGATTAATCCCTAGAAATCAGACTTACAAAACTAAGGAGAATTTACAGTAACAGCAACCACAGAAATTATACAGGAAAAAGAAAGGTTTACCTATAGAAAATACTTGTTTCATTAAAACTGGTGATTCAGCTTAGACATCTTTCCTTCTGCCTTTCTAAGGACACAGGTGGCAGGAACAGATTTGCTTCAACAGTGTCAATACCAGCAGAAGATTAGGAAAACTACGATAAATATGGCTCTTCAGTACTCAAAATGTGTAGCACCTCACAGAGCCACTAGCAAACAAAAACACAATTTGTGTCTTAAATGGGGAGAACTACACACTGCCTGGAAATCAGCTAAAGTCTCCTGAGTTTTATCTAACCAGGTGGCCTGGAAATTGATATCAGACTATTATTTCATGAGATATAATCAATATTATTTAAAACTACAGCACATTAAACAACAGAAATATTCACCATGCTCATCCTGTCCCAAGGGATCATCAGGCAAAACAAGAACACAGCTGAAAACATTTTAGGATAACTCACCATGGAGTTACATACCAATTTCTTAAGTGGCTACACAAATTACACCTCTCAGTCACTGGTGTGCAAATAGATTTGATTTTCAGTTGTTTAAAATTCTTGCCCTATGATGGCAATTGATTGCTTTAGCATTGAGTTGTAAAATCAGGTGTATGATCCTAATGCATAACCATAGCTCATTTTCATATATTGATCATTACTGGCCCAGTTAATTTGTTTACATAGTTGCAGTTTTGGAACAAAATTTGGAAAAATGAATGGTTCCACTTTCCCACATTCTCTAATGCCAAAGATATTTTCATATATTTAATATGAAGGAAGAAAAAATAAATATGGAGCTCTCTAGAAGCTGTCTTGGACTGAAAAGAACTCCTGAGGTCAGGGCTGTATTAGAAACATGACTCTCATGAGTCAAAGAATTAAGGTAAAATAAGTGACATATTGTAACCAGGTTATTGCACTTAGATCTGATCCTAAGGATGAGAAAGAAAAAATCAGTAACCCTGAAGACACCTATTAAAAGGTACAGAATTTGTACAGAATCATATAAGAAAGCTGTAATGGAATATACTATGATTCCCTATCTCCTATTAAAAGAGTGAAGGGATATTTGAAAAGACCAAGCCCCTTTTGTTGCAATGCTTAAGCAAATTCTCATATTTCCAATCCCCTGTTAGAAATCAAAGTGCCAAAGTTCCTGGTAAATCTTAGTGAGACTATGCAATTGAATTCATCTCCAGGTGAACAAATGGGAAGGAAATATTCATCTCATAGTGAACAAATGGGAACAGAAAGGAAGAGAAATACTGTGCTAGGAATTCTATTCAATTCTTAGAGCTTCCCAGAAGACTGATGTCTGAGTGCTGTATTTAGAGGCAAGAAGGATTTTAACAATATACATTCAGGAGTTTCAAAACTCACTGCATGTGATAGGACAAGTCCATTACTCTGATCTTCTTGCCACATACTTGGAGGTTTCAAAATAATACCGTGGCTAAGAAAACAGTTTTGCATGTTTTTGACAGACAGAGAGATCTGAAGCACATGTGATCCAACATGTCCACAGTCACACAAATTGCTAATGAATAGGGAAATCAGGACAATCAAACATCAGATGAACTTCCAACTCTTCTGCTTTGCAGACCATGGAAGAGTTCCTCAGCACTTACAGAGAATCAAATCTGGAGAGTACCCAAATGTGCTATTTTAATTCCTTTTACTCTAAGTTTTGTACTGTCCTAATCTGGAGCTAAACTAGATATAAAAGTGATGTTAAGCACTCTATTAAGAAAAGGATATTAAGGATAAGACTGAACAGACTCTTTTTCAGGGTAAAGTGCTGTGTTCTGTTGATCATACAAACCCAAGTAAAATTTGACCCAGAGTTTTTAGCATATTCAGCCACGAGTGTTGAGGCAGATTTTTTTAACAGAACCCATTTTGTCTCTCTAGCTCCCTGGCATTGAATGAATGTACAGTACAACTTGTGCATTGAGATCTGTGCATAGTAAGTCTCAAAACTGTACACTGTCTAACAGGTGTGGACAGAGGCAGAGGCTTCCTATTTACCTTGATCCAGAAAGCTACAACCTCACCATATTTACACAGCTTAACTGGAATCAGTGCAGCTCCTAGTATCTGCTCAGGCTAAGAATAAGGGTTAAGATTTCTACTACAATAAGCCTCCAACTGCCTCACCTCAGCTGTGCAAATCCACTTTGACCAGATACACTGATCACTGATTCCTTTTTCAAGTGTTAGGCTGTGCCTAGACAAATGACCCCATTCTGCTTCCTCACTTTTACTTAGAAGTTTGCTGCTAGCAACCCAAAACTCCCACCATCCCTTACTCACATTTCTGGTACCAGGAATCCCAGATCCATTCTGTAAGACTTGGCCCATGTCAAAGACCTACTCTGAGTGTTCTGACTTGGCTTTAAGCCAGTAAGATTATTTTGCAAGAAACAGACAAAACTGGAACATATTTTATTTTTACACTGATAAAGTCAGTCAGATGAAATGTATTAAACAATTTGCTGGTGCTAAATTTAATTTTCTAGTAACTGCATCACCTGAATGGAAGCAACAGAATTACTCAATTATAGTGGTTTTATCTGTAGACCTGTTTCTTACAGATTTTATGACCAAAACAATGAGACAACTTCAACCCTGCTTGATGCTGTACAGCTCAAAATCAAGCTTATGCTCTTCTGTGGCTTGGAGTGAAACATCACTCAATTTTAAATTATCTCTGTTAAGAATTATTTTTTAGTACACTTGTCAGTATTGCTCTGTTTACAGCAAGAATTAAAAAAGGGATTTTGTTCAACAATTAATTCATATTTACAGATGCTGAGTTTTAATCTTCATATACATTGATAATTAGAAAAAAGTGAAATGCGATACATGTAATAGATAATTTGATTTTTTAAGAAATAAATCATAGTCCTTAGGAAAAAGATGGAGCTACTGAGACAAAATGTAGTGATTCTTTATAACTTGTTTTAGACATGCTACTGAATAAAGAACTTACATTTTCTAGATTAATTTCTAACTTTTCTGTCTGCCTGTATAGCTAAAAGTAATTCAAAATACTGGAAGACAGACACATAAGGAAAAAAAAAGACAGGAAAAAGAAAAGCTAAGAAAATACTGTTAGGCAGTAAAACCCCAAATACTCAAACTATAAACAAGTAAAGTAAGTAAAGTATATTCGTTGTTCTAAGAATAAGTACTTGGGGCCTACAAGTATCAGTAATGTCAACCAGCAGGATTAGCAACCAATCGATTATATTTTTGTGATGGTGTTAGTGGTCTCTGTTGTGTTGATATCTTAGATTTTCATTTCCAGCTTAATAGCTGAACTTGATTTTATTAAATACTTGCATTATATGTTTTCTTTTTTATGACTTTTTGGCTCACAAAGAATAAAAAGAAGTGCTTTAAGGTCCCTAGCGACCTGTTCTTAGTACATTTCTATTTCCAGCTGGATTGGCTGTGGGCTTGATTTGTTGGGTTCATTGTTGAGGTGTTTTTGTTTTTTTGTTGGAAACAATGATATAAATATAAAATCTCTATTGTAAGCATACAGATGACAGAGAGCTCAGTAAGTACATAAATAATTAAAGACTTAAAGCAACTTGGCTACTGCTATAGTATAACCTACCAGGTTAAACAACCGCAACTCAGCAAAACTTATTTTACACCGACAAATAAAAAATAACGCCTTTGAGATTAAAATATAACTCTTGCAATAAGAGAATAAAAACTAAAGCTTGGAAGGCCTTCACAGAGCTCAACTAAAACAATATAGACCGCAAGACCTCAAATAAACTCCTGCTGGATGGGGAAGAAGCCCAGGCACAGCAGCGTGGCTCCACGCCAGAGCCGGACTAACCTTGGCACAGAACTGCTGGGAGAGACAGTGCGGTCACCAGCAAGTGAGACTGATCTAACATCACACCACCACTGTCAAGGGGCACAGATTTCTCCACTTGTGGCCAGGAGGCAGCTGCAGTGCTGCTGGTGGGGGCTTGGAGCAGCTGGGCCATTCCGACGGAGACAAGGGTGGGTTTATTCTTGCCGTGGTAGATTTGGTCAGAGCAGCAGACTCGATTCACCACGAGAGTGAAGAGCCAAGGTAGCAGGAGAAAAGGGAATGTCTGGCTGTGGCTGAGGCAAGAACAGCCCGTTCCCTTCGGCAGCAGCACGGGCTCTGACCAGCTTCTAAGCCAATAAAACAGCGACACTGCTTCCAGAACCACATCAAGACAAACACGCCACACAGCAGTGCTTGGAGACCACTGCTGCAGCATGTGTTTCTGATGTAAAACTGTGACCAGAAAAGAAGGAGGGGGAACAAAAAAAGGATGAAGCAATACAGCAATCACTGGCTGTTTACAAAGAGAAATTGCAAATACAAGTGATGAACTGGCTACACCTTTACACAGAAGGCAACCCATCAGTTTTGGCTCCCCGAGCTCAAGCCAGAGAGGCAGTCCTCACATTAAAGTCTTAAGAGAGAATCTATTCTTCCAGGCTGAACTTAGGACTTTAAGGAAATCCCATTTTATTCCCAGAAAAGCAATGCAAAAGTGATTATGGACATTCTGATCTAATTGATAAAATTTTTCACGTTTTATTATTCCTTTTAATTTCTACAAGGTGGAAAGAAGGAATTAAAGGAAAAACCTTAATTCTTTATATATTTTACATATTGGTCACCAAGAACTGAAGAATTACTGTTCCTAGATAACTGTCTGTGTGCACTGGTTACCCATGGGGAGTCATGGTGATCCCCCCATGTATAATCAGATGGGATGCATACCACAGGTCTGGTTGTCAGGAAGGAAGGGAGGAAACAAATCCTCTCCCCTTTCAGCATGCATGATGGCACACCTGCTGAGATCATCCTAGCAGACTAATCACCTGGCACAGATCTCAGAAACTGCTAATGCTCTACTCTCTGCTGTCTTCAGCTGCTGTAAAAAATATAATTTTATTTATATAAAATTGCCAGTCTTAGCATGCAGAGATGGGTGCAATTTCACTGGGTGAAATTTAACAGCTGTGACATGAAAAGTTCCAATGAGACTAAATGGTTTATTGATCCTTTTCAGTCTTAAACATTACGAAAACCAGACCCTGTGTGCATGGCAGACAGATCTGAATTATGATGAATCCCCAGGTGAAAACAACAACTGTGGCTAATGACAACTGGGGGGTGGAGGTAGGGAGGGGAAAAAAAAATAAAAATCAATGCAATAGAAAATAATTTCCACTTTAAGTAATTTCATTTGCCTGAGCATGCAGCCAGATGGATCCCAAAGAGTTTGAGAAGCTCTTTGCTGCATGTACACTAGAGGAGTACATGGAGATATGTGTACCATCAGGGGGAATTCATAAACCACTGAGTGTCCCTTGTTTCCTCTAATGACACTCATCAAATTAAAATAGCTGAGTCACAGACAGAGGCACAGGGGACAGCAAAAGACTGAATATATGCCAGTTTGGTTTGGTTCAACATGCAAGAATTAAGAAGAAAAAAAAAGTTAAACCAAAAAAGGACAAATTTCCATAAACATTTTCCTTGCTCCTGTTTTGCCATCATGCAGCCCATGGACTGCTCTTGCTGCACTTGTACAGGATTGAGCATAACAATGTCCTAGCCATACAGAAATCCCTAAGGCCTGCTGTAATATATGTAATGAGTGGTAATGCAGTCTCCTGCTGTTTCCTGAGTCTCGAGCTGCTGCTCTGACCTTCTTCTCTTGATACTGCACATGTCAGCTGGCTCCATTTGCTTCTGGAATTAGCATTAAAATGGCAATCCTTAGAGATTATGCTACAGCCACAGCAATGACAATGGAGATTTTTAAATATTTTCTAGGGGGTTTTAATTGCTTATTTTAAAAATACAACACTTTCCCTATGAACATAGAAAACAAAGCTAAAACTCACTGTTTTTTTTAAAAACAATAAAAGATTACTTTCATAAATTTGTGTCAGCAGATATATTTCTCCATCTCTTGTTGCCAAGACAGCCTGTGGATGTATTTCTCAGAACAATGCCATTAACGAGATTTTATTGTGAGTTTATCTTAATTAAAAGAACGGATGTTTTTTCCTTTCTAAAACAACTACCAGAGACATGAAAATTCCTGCAATCTTTAATCAGATATTCAAATAAAAGATAAACTAGATGAGTTTAAAAATCTGATCGCTACTTCCAAGGCTGATGGAAGCAACATAATACTTGATAAATTATAATTTCCAGGTACTGAAGTGATTGGCTAACAAAATTTTGCACAGGCATCACATCTTGGAGGATTCCTGTCATGCTATATGTCAAAGTTGTTATATATTAAATCTAATTCCTTCTATGGAACTAAACTGCATTTCCTACATTTTTATTGCCTGTCCTTTACCTGAAACTCAGTAGGAAATATTGTCACAACAGATTTATAAGACCACATGAAAGTTCAGGGGGAAACAAGATTAAGAAATAGCACACAACAAAACCTGTAAAATAAAATCTTCTTTGCTCCTAGATGAACCTTATAATTTAAAACTCTGAAATCAATCTTGATCTGTATGTTTATATTTTTTTTTCTTGTGAATATACATATTTGGAGTTTTTTTATATGTTTATGATGTATGGAAAATGAAAGCAAACACACTGAATTTGTCACAAGATATTAACAGCTTAAAGGAATACAGTGATGCAGTTAAGTACTGCACTTACTGAATTTTTTTAATATAATTGTCACTATGTTTGCAGCATGTCAACCCTAAACTATTATTTCCTAGTTGAGTACCAGATAATAGGAATATTTCTAGTTTAAAAAAAAAAAGTATAATCTGGCAAACAGAAAATAAAGTCCACTTGCTGAAAGTTGTAATTTTTCTAGACACATTCAGTCCAGAAAATAGAGAACACTTCACAGTCAAGGAATGCTTTCTCATTTTAAATCTTTTAATTAAGACTGGATGTCTGTCTTTAAGATATGCCCTAGCTCAACCACAAATTGCAGGTTGGATGTTGAAATTGCTGAGTGACATTCTAAAGCCTGTGCTATTCAGGAGGTCCATTTCTGGTCTGCATTTCCACTGAGATGAAAGGCACTCTAAAACTAATAGCACTTAATTTGATTTCTGTGGATTCTGAAGTCAATGCATGTTCTCAGGGGTCAGATGGAGAGAAAGGATACAGGCACACAAACTGCAGTCTCTCCTAAATGAACAGTATTTTACCTTTCTTTAATGACAGCACTGCTCTGATTGTAGTAGCAGTAGTAGTACCTATGCTTCTTCTCAGTCCATGAGAAAAACTAATTTACAAAATTTTAAAAATAGGAATATATGTTACTTATCTGGTTTGTCATTGTGTCATTTAGATACCATCTCAGCTAACTACTCTACCATCCTGTGGAACAGCTTAGAGCAATATTGCTAATTTAAAGACCATGGGATCAACACTTTATAAATACTTACTTGTAGGTAAGTAAGGTACACATTACTTGCATTTTCTTTGCCATTAACAGAAAACAGAATTAAACTGGATTTTTAATAAATGCACGCAAGATACAAAGATTATAATTTCCTATATAGTGCTGAGTGTGTTACAGAGAGAACATTCCACACAACAGCTCAAAAGAAAAGCAAGCTCTCTACAAACTGATGAGAATTTGAGGGCAAAAATAAAAAATGTGTTTAAAGACTTAAGAGGAACCATTATGCAGAAGTATGTACATACCCCAACCTTTTCCTTTGCTAAGACAACAGGAGATGGAACTACCAGGAAAACTCTCTGGGTGTCAAGGGCAGAAAAGAGAGGGTTTGCTTAGACTGCACAAAGTCCAGTGGCCTTATTTAAATCCACAGACTCTCTGAGCTTTGACCTTTAGGCTGAGCTCAGAGCTCCCATCCATTATTAAAGGCTGGCTGTGGCTCACGGAGCCCCCAGGGCTGGAGGGATCCTGGCTGGGCTGGCTCAGCTCCGAGTGCTGTGGCCACGGCTGCCCTCATCCCACGGGTTACAACACCCTGTCTCCCACTGTGGGCTGGCTCCAGGCTGGCAGCTGCAGGCAGCTCATCCCTGTTCAGCTGTCACAGGGATGTGGAGCCAGGATAAGCAACACCAGTCTCCAGGGAAAGGCAGGAGACCTTACCCTTGTAATCAGCAGCACTCCAGAAACAAACAGCTCAGGATAACCTGTTCTCCCAGGTTAGATTCCCATGCTGCTTGCCAGCCTCTGTAGCTCATCTCTGTCTGAGCCACTATAGCCCCAAAGCCCTCCTTTTCATCCTATCCATCCAGCATTTGTTTGCTTATTTTTCCCTGCTGCTCTCCATCTCTGGCCTCTGATTATTACTATATCAGCTTCTGAAATATCCACTGGTGGGGCACAGAGAAAGGGAATCTGCTGTCCAGACAAAAGAATCACAAAGAAAAAGAAGTTTAGGGTTGACTGTGTCGGCAAGTCCTCAACCATGACCCAGACTGTGTGGGCACGCCAGCAGTAAAGTCACTGTCTTATCAACAGATCCTGTGCCAACACTGTCCCCAGCACTGGCTAGTCCCACCAAGCTGTCCCCAGCACCAGCAGCCCCTCCCAAGCACAGGGAGCCATGGACCATCCTGCCAGGAGCTGTGCAGAGGCAGAGCATCCTGCTCCCGAGGGCTGGGCAGAGGAATTCTCACACCACGTGCAATCAGCCTGTGGAAAGCTGTTCCACTCATGTGAAAGATGCACTGATGTTTGAGTAATTTAAACATCAATTTAATTACTCCCCTTTGGGAAGTAGCTGCACTGGTGGTGGAATAATCTAACGAGTTTCTCTCTCCTCTATGAGCCTTTGGAAGGAAAAGCATTTTATTGTAAAGTGCTTACTTGCCAGTGCTATGATATTATCACCTCTGATCATTCTTATGTTACCAGCACCATTTCCCTATCCCTACTCAACTTTTAAGTAAGATGTCAAAACTGTAATTTTCACCAATAAATAAAAATGCAATGCATTTTTAAATGGCAGAATTACTCATTAACTTCACAGACTCCCTTATCTAGCCCTGAATGGCCATCCCGAGCTGTCTGACTGAGATCGCCTTAGGGACTTGCTCCACTATCAGCTGAAGTCACAAAGTCTTTGAAGTCCTTCTCTTGTAACATCAAGTTAAAAAGAAAACATTGCCTCCAAGGAATTCTAATTACAGTATTTCATTTCCAAGAAGATAGTTTTATACTGACCCAAGTGGTCCAAGGGACACACATCTTTTTCTTGTCACTATGATAAATTAATAAAGCAAAATATATTTAAAATATTTCCCAGGCCAGAAGGCTTTAAATATAGGGTTTAAAAAAAAACAAAAAAAATCAAGGTCAGAAATCATTGCAAATACAAGAAATTAAACTGTAATGAGGATTAAAAACGAGGTCATTCATCCGCTTTGCAGTTCTATTTACAGTGTGTCTAGGTAGACTATTTACTAAAGTGGGTGTACAAACAGATTAATGGGAATGGAAAAGAATACAATAAAATCAGTAATACGGAGAATGTTAAAAGTTTGGGTTACCATTTTTGTTGCTATCGCTAAATACAAAGCAGTTAAACAGGTTGTATAATGTTTTATTAGGAAAGGCTACTTAACCCTTTTTTTTTTAAACTACAATTGGATAATGGAAATAAGTCTCACTAAAATACACATTCTTTCATTTGGTAGCTATGAAGCATTTATAGGTTTTTGCCCTTCTCAAGAGCTCAAAGAAAAACATTTCATTAGATCTTCAGCAAGGACTTTGTGTGGACAGGTTTAAGTGAAGTAAAAGTTCCCTGAGAAAACATTATTCCTCTGAAAAATTTTGGCCACTGACTTTAAAAGAAGTGATACAGTGTCATGTACTTCACAGTCAGTTTTATGAATATGGCAGAAACACAAAGAAGACTGAACTAACCCTATACACCAGTAATCTATATTGTTTACGTTACAAGACAGCAGTCTAATTTTTCTACAGGGAGCACTTAGTGTTAAATTATAAAGCAATAATTTTTTTACATAAAAATCCTACTGGGAAATGATACGAGCTAAGTATTACAGAGGCAGTATGTCTAACTGATTAATTGTACCAACCTAAGAATTCCAAGTTGCTGGTGTTTAACCAACTGAGAAATGCACATTTCACTGTATTTTTAATGCTGTATTAATCTCTAGTATTTCCATTTACCCAGGCAGTCAAATTAAACATTTTGGAACAGTGCAGCGATAGATATATCTAAAAATTGCATTAAAGACATTCCCTGTTGTGAAAGCTTTAGTATTTATTAGGAATTCAGGTGCAATAGAAAGAACCAATTAATTAAAAGACAAAAGGTTTGACTACTTTTTGGAAAGGAAAAAAAAAAAAAAAGCAACAGGAGACAATGGGATGTGCTTAGTTATAGTTAGTTTCCAGTCATAGATAAGTTACCTATATGGCAAGTTCTGCTGAGTAAACCCAGCTCCCTGAAAATTCCATGTCACTCCCACTATCCTTCTGGTCTTAAACCTGCATCAGCCTGGGTATAACAAGAAGCCATTTGTGTTTCTCAAGATTTAGGAACAAAACTTCTCTTTATTGCCCCACTGCCTCAAATGGGCTTGGATATCAACAGGTGTCCTTTTCAGAGAACATGACAGCCCTGCAGAACCACCTTAGAAGTAGACAATGAAAGAAGTTAAGAAGAAAACAGCAAAAAACTTAGCAAACTGTGTTTTTGGAGACATTTTCCTACATGGATGTTCATGAACCCAGCAGTAAATTGCCCACTAATCATACATTTTCCCCAAACAGGTGACAATGTTTACCAGCTATAATATTATTCATATTATTTAGACATGCTCCTCTGTATTAGGACCCTATTACCCAACAAAACATATTTGAAGAGTGATGTTTCATAAAAGAATACCAGAAAGTAAATCAACAAAACCAAGAAATTTCCATCAGCTTTGTAAAAGCAATAGTCCTTTTCATCTCTCTCCTCCATACTATTCTCTCAAGTAAAGAATTCAGTAAATATATCCATGTTTCATCCAACTTTGTCATAAATGCAAAAACCATGGCTGTCTCCTGAAACACCTTAAACATTTTAATCAATTGGTCTGGTAGGGTTCTAGCTGGAAATTGAGCTTTGCCCTCATACTTCAGAAAATATTTCAGTTAAATATAGAGTTAAAAAGAAAAGAAAGGGGTAACTTAAAGGTCTAGATGTGTCTTTAAAGGAGAAGTGACAGTGCTCAAAAGAATGGGTAAGACTGAAAGGGAGACATGATAAGCCCTTGTTTATCCAAAAATTCCATTCCTGCAACTCGGTAATATATCAGGGACGTTTCAGTTTGTTAAATACTGCTGGGAAGTTTTACTTGGACACAGTTATCTGTTGTGAGATTTGGGAGCAGACCTGATGGGAAGGGTAGAAAACAAGTTATCTTACACCTCCTGCATCTTATTACAAAGCCTGCCTCATCCACTGGTGTGCTTAATGTGAAGAGCAAAATTATTGTACAGAGCAACTTATTTTGGATTACATCCTCAGCTGTCAAAACTTCTGCTTTTGATTTGCTTAATTTAGATCCTCCAAGTTCAAACTTTCTGTCAGAATGACCCCTTGAGGCTAAGTCTTTTTGGAGGTATGGATTAGAAGAATGATCCAAAAATGCTGCCAGAGAATGAATTAAATCTTGGAATTGTGTAAAGAAAAATTGTGGCTACTGTGATATTTTCTTTAAGTGGTTTTCATAGCTTTACTTTGAATCACAAACTAGGAAAAAAAATTATCCAAAGCCATGTTTTTTTTCAAAAACAAATCACTGACAGAGTCAATCTCAACTTCCATGAGCTGCATCCCATAATGCTTTGCCATGACTCCAAGAAAACTCAGTTTTGTCTGTCATGCATCTGGAGACAGAAGACTAATTTTTTTTTCTTTTACATTTTTACTCATTTTGTTATTTATTCTGGATGAACCTGAAGATATGTCAGCAAGTTAACAGATGTTAAATGCTAATTTCAGATGTTTCACAATATTTTGAAAAATCACTATATTGAAAGGTTTAACAAATTTTATGCAGAGCGATACATCATGCAGCAGACATGACAGGGATGAGAAGTCCAAAAACTTTCTTCATATTAGAAGTCATTACGGCAGAGAATAAATATTTTCATTTCAGATTTGCATGTATGGATGTGAGAGTGATTAAAAAGTCCTAAAATATCAATAATATGATGATGGAAAAACACAGGTCTAGACAAATATGCCTAAATTAACAATACTGATGTCAACAATTAGAGTCAAAGTTACCGGAAGAAATGAATTTTTTCTAACTATAGGACTATTCCTACAAGGCCCCTTTGCATCCAAATGTATTTTCACTGGGCATTTTCATACTTATTGCTAATATGTGATACAAAGGAATACATAAGAATAACCAAGTCAAATATGATATTGCTACATCATCCTTTAGTAAGGGGCTACAAGAAACACACTCTGTGATTTTGCTTAATGCAAAACTCCGAGACACTTCAATGGTAAAGGCACTCCAAAAACATATATAAGGGAGAACTTTCCATAATGAAGACTTAAAATATTGCCATTGCTGCAGGGGATATTCCCACCCTACAGGATGCTGTCTGTAAGAACAAGTTCCTACACAGTTCCTACCTATTATGACTGCAGGACATAATGAGATTTCAAAGACTTGGTGTTGTGTGAGTGATGCTTTCAAACAGAAGATGTGTTCTTAAAGCAGCAAGGTTTATATAGATAGATTACCTATCTGTCTGCTTACCTGTCTCCTTCTAATAACTTTGTGGAATATGGTCACTTTCAAACCAAATTTAACATCAACCCGTGTTCTCCAAGATAATTATACTCCTACAAGTTCCGTGAAAATGAGTGGCAAGAGCCAGAAAATTCTAAATCCGTGTTTCCAGTAAGAAGAGAGCAATTAGAGCTTTCAGGCAGTGGTTGGCTCAGAAATCAGCATGTACATACATCCATCACAACTGCCCCATGGCTCACATGGGCATCAGAACACAGCATTTAAGTGGGGACACAGGGCCACCTATCCACACGGTGAGAAAGAATCAGTAAATAACCACCAGAATTTGTTTTTCCCCTTTAAACGTTATTTTTGCCTGTGACTGCCTGTAGATTAGGGGTTTTAACAGTAGAACTCTGGATGCCAGGACAGAGCACTCCAGTGTGCAACTCTAATGTTGGAAAGTTTTCCATGATGCTTCCTTCTGTACAGCAACCAGGACAGGCAGAAAACATCTCTGACCGACCTCTCTTCCCAACCCCTTTCTCTGTTGCTGTAAGAAGCTCAGCTCCATTCAGAGTAACAGAGTCTACAGCAAATGCAAGGTAAAATTAAATTAACAAAAGGTATTATTGACATTTCAAAAAAATAAAACCAAAAGAACAGTAAGAACATTTTGAGTTTAGTGGATTAACTACTGCAGTGAGTTTCAGTGAGCACACGCAATGAGAAAAGGATTGGACAACAAGGAAACCATGAGTCCCTTTCCATGAAATCATACATACAACAGTTCACATCTACCTAGCCCAGTCTTCTATTTCTCTTAATTAAAAGCAATAAATTAGGACAGCCAATTGCCATGCTTGTTGGGGTTATTTTCCAAAGAAGAACGCTTTGCCTTACTAGTTTGACGTGTACAGCATCAGTTACTAGACCTCAAAAGGGCATTTTCTGCTATCAAGTTCAATTTCAAATTCTTTACAAAGCCTAATAACAAAAGCCTGTAGACTGAAACTGTGCTTATATTCAAAATTTAAAGCAACAAGACTCATAGATGGCTACGTTTTATCAGGAAAGGACTGGGAAATAATTAAACAGCAGATTTGAGTAAAAGTATTACTTGTTTTTTAGCACGTCAGGCTCTGTCTTTCCAAAAGACTATTTGGAAATATCCATAGACTGAATCAAATGATCCTGTCAAACTCACAGCACAAAATATGAGAGATCCCATTCTATGTTTTGAAAGTAAGAGTCTCATTGCTGCAGCACTGTGCCCATAAGGATGATTCTATCCTCTCCATAAGAATACAGATAATTGTAAGGCCATACAATATAACCATTGCTGTACGGTCCCCATCATGGAGATGCTATTCAAGGGTTTCTTAACCTAGATTTCATTTTAGCCATAATTAAGCAATTTATATCAATAGTAGAAAATAAGAATAGGAAAAAAAAAAACCTATTTCAGTAAAGTTCAATACTTGTAATACTAAAATCCTCTTAAGATCACAGATACAGTTTCATTCAACTGTTGAACTAAACCACTGCTTTACAGCCCAGGAAAAAACTATCAGTTTAAAAATATGTCTGAAGTATCACTGATTTCCTTTTTCTCTTTTTTATCTACACACAAAAAATTGTATCAGGATCTTGTGCTACATTTTTAGTTAACTTTTAAATTACTTTTAAATACGCACTATCTCTACTACAGCCATGACTTGGAAATTTCTATTATAAAAGAATACAATGAAGTTAGATTAAAGCAGTAAAATTACTTCATATCTTAGTGATATAGCATGTAAAAAAAGCCTTTTTCAAGAACTTTCTATTTTACCACTCCTGATAAGCCTTTACAGAAAAAAAAAACAAAAAAACAGGATTAACGCAGAGCAGACTAAGTAGCCAAAAGAAGTGAATTTGCTCAAGGTGCAGAAAGATCCGTGTTACTCATTTGAGCAAACATAGGGCTCATTTAACAAGTCCCTTAATGAGTAAGTGTTCAAAGAGCTGAAACTAGTTTTAGCTATTTGACTCTGGTTACAGTCAAGCAGAGTCTTGTTGCTAAAACCTCAATTACCACTCTGAGAATTGAAGTGTTGATGGAGGCTTTGTTTATGCCGTGTGCCGTCTGAAGGCTGTCTGTAGCAAGACACTTTCTTCATGGAGCAAACAACCTGGATCCAGACTGCAGGACAATGACCATGGTGCTTTTCATGATCCTGTTGGTGACAGCTTTAACTGCTCACTGCTAAACATCTCGAGATAAATCCTAACCCTGGGTACAGGAATATGGCATTATGAAATTGCATTATCAAGTTGAAATGCCCTTTTTGCTTCTGGTCTGTCTTGAATAGAAAGATTTAGTAGTGACAGTGGTCTAAACATGTGGGAAATTTTCCCCTCCATGCTGAATTTAATAGAGAATAGGTACAAGTTAAGAAGTGACCCAAAATATGTACTTTTACACCACTCCAAACCAAAAATATTTGATTACAAAGGCTGAAATAGGCAGTAACTACAGTACTTAACTACTTATCAATTTAGCAATTATTTCTACAGCAGTACAGTGAAATTAACCATTTAGCTTTTTATCCAAGTTCTCCGATAAACCAATTAGGATTCCAAAAGGCAAAATTGCTTTCACACAGTATTGTATGCCACACAGAAGATCATTTCAGTCCTTGTGTAACATACATTCACTTATTCAGCTGTAGTAGAGCGAATAAAGACAAATAGACATGGACAATAGCTAAAAATACCTGAGCTATGCCTAACAGATATAAAAAAAAAATTATATGTATAGACAAAGACAAAAACATAGCTTTATCGATGTGGTTTGGTCATCCTACCTACTGCTGTAATAAAAATAAAACATCCAAACATTATACTTGTTTCTTCAGAAAGAAATTTTGCTGTACCAACATACACCACAATTCTCAAATAGCTATCCTTTATGTACTTGACTAGACACACAAAACCTGCTTGTAAACCTGCTTGATTTGAGATTGTTAGTGACTTTGTATAGTAAAACTACATTATTTAAGAATATTAAAGAATATCAAGAAAATTAAAAAAAATATAATCTACACATCATCAGGTATGTGATATGTTAGAACTCTAAGGTAGAAAAAAACGTATAACTACAAAGGACAGGGGGAACCTAGATTGATGCCTTGTTATTTTTAACTCCACTTTGACATCTACTTTTTATACAGTCAGAGTATTTACTACCAAATTAGGATGAGGTTTTCAAAAGCTCTCAATGTTGGTTAAATCTGCTACCACTGAAGTTAATGGGGGCCAGATTCACAGATGGTGTAAATCGGCTTAATCCTATAAAATCCAGCTTTGAGTATTTTATCACTAACTTCACTGAGTACAGATGAGGCCACTGCTGAGTCTTTTGAAAATCCCACTCCTTAATTCTTCTGCACACAGTAAATTTAAAGGCCAGTAATTAAAAAAAAAAAAAAAAAAAAAAGAAAGAAAGAAAAAAATTACAAATTCTAGGGAAAATGAGGCTATTAGCTCCAGAGGACTCCACTTGTCCCCTCCACAAACATCTCAGTTGAAGCCTGTAATCCCAGCTTTTAAAGACATAAAGACATACACCTATATATATTATTAATAAATAGAATCCTGGCTTTTTCTAAGGGAAGTAGAAATATGCTGACAAATTTACAATCATCCACACACTTATGAACTAAATATTCTCAAAGCTATTTGATAAAATCAAGGAAGGGCAACAACAGGTAGAATAGCTAGTTTTTATATTCTCTTCATGTAAGCCAAATTGAGACTGTAATTATAATATATTCATCTCATGATGAAGCTGCACAACTGAAAATATTGGTTCACTTAATTTACCGTCACCTTTAAGATGTAAATCCTTTTGTAAATAATAAATAGAAAGCAGAAGTATGGTCTGTTTGCCATAAGAGCAAAAGGGATGATATCCTCTGGGAGAATATCAACTTTTAGGGGAATAAATTTCACAGCGCAGAAGGAGAACAGTACACATTTCACGTGTAGTGTTAATTTTCAGTTCAATACTGTAATAGCACATCCAATAGCTTCAACTATGTCTAAACACTTTCATTTATTAGAAAGTTTTGTTGCATAGACAAAGAACTGGAGAGACTGAACTGCTGAAGCACTGAAATGTCAAAGAACTGACTAGGTAACGTGATCAGGACTCTACTGGCCATAGTTTATATTTCACACTGTTTGGAAAAGTAAAACTCTTTTTGAAATTCCTTCCCACCTTATTTATTTTATTATATCCCACCCTTACTGTACATGTGACAATCATTTTCAGCTTAAGTATTAGATTACCATGTACCAACTAGATTTGAAGAAAGTGTAGGTTGGCCCCATCACATTTAGTACTCAATGCCTCTCTCTGAAGATACTTTGGTACTCCAGAGCCAAAGTGGAAAATGACTAAACAAAGAAAATAAAATGCATTCTATCATGTGTGTATCAAGGAATGGTCTAAACTCCTGGCTGTGAGAACAGTCCTTGACTGAAGGGTCAGGATTATGAGAAGGCTGGAGACTACACAAGAAACTCAGTCCTCCCCTGGGCCCCTGAAGCAAACACAAGGACTTCCCAGGCCTGTCTCTCTTGGGAAAAGCATCATGTCAAAACTGTAAACATCAGCAACCGATGTGTTTTCTTGCAGTTAGGACACCATCCCTACTATACACACATGCAACTTTCTTACACTTCTGTGACGTTTTCTCCATGCTAAATGTCTCCAAAACAAATGAGAAAGTTATAGAGATGAGAAAGTTATAAAGACATGGAACATGATAGGAAAATTGATCCTGAGATTTTCACACTAATTTAGTTAAATATTTTCAGATAGTGTATCATCATGTGTCAATAGCATGTCATCATGGCTCTGGCACAGAAAAACAATGTACTCCTTAACTGAGACTGAAGATATGAAATGACAATTTCAACCTCATCAGTCTTTGAGACTGAAACCTCTCCTACAACCTGTTTTACAGTTGGAGTCAGATAATCTAGATTCTCCCTCTTTATCCTCTCTTGAGTTTAGTCACTCAAATTGAAGGGTGCAGGTGTCATTTTTGCAGCTTTATTATGACAACAGCTCAAGTATTATTCTCTATGATAATTTTTGAGGCCCCTTAACATCTTACCCCTCCATCTGTCCTCTGCTTAATCAATAGTTCCTCTACTCTATTTTTCCCCACAGACAACTTAACTCTGTGATTTCTAAACAGCATTCCTGTAAGAGTAATGCTTCTCACAATATGCTCAGAGTTACAAATCGCTTTTATTACACAGAACTCAAAAACTGCTGGGCTGCTGATGGGCTGACATTGTCACGTACCATTTACTTATTTCATTATTAGCCTGTATACTCTCTGGCTGTTTTTTCTTTACCCATCTACTACTACCTGACATTAGCTGTACTCTGCATGGTCTCATGTAGAATGCGACATTTCTTCCCCAGTTTTCCTTCTCTATTTAGCAACTGAAATGACTAAGCTACTGCAACTCTTCCTTGTAGTGCTAATAAATGATAGCAGAGCAAGTGCCCCTCCCAAAATCAAGGAGAATCTTTAATACTCACATTCAAAATGTACTGGCTAACCTTTCAGCAAGTTGAAACTTCTAAAATTTATCACAAAAGGAGGTCATAAAAAACTAGAGCAGGAAGAGGCGTTTGGTTTTTATTTGTAGGTGTATCTTTGCATTTAACTCCAATGAGTAACAGACTCCTTGATTTCAGTGCTTTCAGATCTTGTGGTCCACAGTAACCCATAGCAATGAACACTCCATTCCTTCTTCTTTTCTTCCAGGGAAATAATGAAAAGGGGCCAGATCTAGTTGCAAATGAATCAAATAAGATCTCTACCATGATGCACTCCATGTTAAAGCTTCTTACTAAAGGTGAGATTTCAGAACTCTGTTGAATGTTGGTCCCCATAGGAAAATGTAAATACAATAAACTCCACTATACTGCTCATGGGGATTCACATGCAAAATCCAGAACAGAAATTAAAAAAAAAAAA
>VXBI01013785.1:1600458-1653035 GCA_013397375.1 Toxostoma redivivum
AAAAAAAAAAAAAAAAATCCCTCTCAGGCGTTAAATCTTTAATCCTTGATTATTTGTCCAGCAAGGTGACAGATGGCAAATCTACTGCTATTATTAAAGCTCTTCCTCTGCATTGGCATCTGTTTTCCCTGGGGTGAGAAGGACGAGGGAGTTTGCCTGCCTAACCAAATCAGCCAAGGCTAGATATGACTCCTTCAGTATATTAATACTGCACAGAGGTACATATCCTCACATTGTCTTCTGTGCCAGCTAGTTATATACTGGGCTGTCATGATAGTCTGTTCCAGTCTTTGCATAAAGGCTCCAAACTGATATTAATTTACACCTATCTACATATTCCTAGTACATGAATTGCTAACATAAGTAGGCATCAAATTTACCAATCTCAGAGACCTGCAACTGTAGTCATGGAAACGAGATCCAAGCATCTATTTAAATTTGGAATTCAAAATGAATGATCATTAAAAGAAAGTTAGTATTGACAAACTCTTTGATACAGCTGTATGTTCCTGCAAGCATATTTAATCCCCTATCTTACAGACCTAGACTGAGTCCTAGGCAAAAATGAAGCTGCAAGAATTCATCCATTGATGAAGCTATGGATGGGCAATCTGAGGTGGCGGTAAAGGAGTGCCTAAGTTTCAGAACACTGCATTAATAACAGAATAATTTTCAATAAATAAAGTATTCCTGGAGGTACTAGGAGAGTTACCTGTGCTTTACAACAAGACTTGCCATTCAGCTTAAAGGAAACAAGAGAACACTGGTTTCTTCACGTAAACTATGCAAAAAAAGCCAGTGGAACAAAACAAACTTGGCAAACTTTTCCTCACAATCAATTCTTTTACTTCTGTTGAAGTACATGCAAACTCTAGGTGGTGTCTGGCAGGAACATGGGATAGTTCTGTTACGTATTGTTTCAGAAGAAGAAACTATGATCTAGGTCAGAACTCTGACAGTTAATGCTTTCTGTCTTCCCTAAAATCCAATTACATTCTTCCCTTCAAAACTTAAAAGTTTAATTTTGCCCTACATGATGTATAGCAATGGTGGAAATTTTTTCCACAATATAATGAAAGTATTTTTCACTCCTAAATGTGGAATTTTAGAATAAAATCATAAACTAAAAGACACTAAGCTTTGAGATGCTGATGATTATTACATTCATAATGCTACATTTCCATATAACCCCAATTATAATAGTGTATCCTACTTTCTAGAAATAAACAGGTTTTCAATGTATATTCTGTTTTTTGTTTTTTTTTTTTTTTTTCTTTTGCGGGGGGGAGGAGAGGGGAGAGAGCAAGGCAAGGATTATAATTCATTCCCATTAGTTCCATTAACAGCCTTTTACAAACAATCTCAAATAAACCAAATAGAAACAAAGCAAAGCAAAGAAGCCACCTGCACAATTAAATGGTCAGTCAGCACATTTAACTTATATAAGCCATATTACTGCACAATGTAAACACTATCTCCCTGGGCTGACATCCTGGCAAAAAAAAAATTGCATCTTTCATGTGCTGGAAGTTAAAGCTGCTGTGAAGTGGCCTACCTTGCTCTAGAGAAGAGGGCAAACATTACTTTATCTGTGAAGAAGAAATGGGAAGGAAACAGATCCTCTCACTGGTGTTCTGTTTGTGAGCAAGATTAAAAAGGGGGAAGTTTAAAACAGGAAAAATGCAGCAATCAGGATCTCATCTACCTTTCATTTTTCCCCCCACTTGGTACAGATGCGAGATAAAAGATAAGTAAGAAGGAAGAAAAATGCATGTGGTAACAGAAGGCAGCTACCCATTGTGAAACATGCACATTTACTATCTCCTGAAAAACCTCATTGTTCAATTGTGAGAAACACTTCTGGCAGTCAGGTTTTCTGAACTTAATTATGGACAATTTGCTTTCTCCTGACACTTAGATTATTAAAGCAGCTGATTTATTCAGAATGAATCTTTTGGCCTTTTGCATATCGAAAAAAAACTATTAAACAGTAGGACTCAAGCATGTGCCATAATTTTTCCAGCAACAAAACAAAAGGTCAAAGGCTGAGCTTAGAATTGACAGGTTAGCTGTGCTGTAAATCAATACTAGCCTTTGTTGACCACAGCGATCACTTTATGGATAAAGGTCAAATCATTTAGAAGGTTCAAAGAATAGTAATGAAACCCTGTGCTTCAATCCATACATTTTTTCTACATTCCCAAAATGTACTTTTCCTCTATTGGTCCTTTACAGAATGGAAATATGATATGATCAGTGATAAATCATTCTGTTACCAGTCATAAATGGGAGAGAGACAGAAATCAACATCCATAAACTCCAAAAGTTCCCCTGACACCAGAAATTAAGAGGATGATGCCTTTCCCCGCTGGCCTAAGAGAGCGATCACTAGCACTGTGCTAGTGCTGTAAAATACCACTTAATTTGAAATTCACCATGAGACTGCTAATTGGGTCAATAGCCAGAAAGTGAAAGTCAGTGACAGTCTGTCACTTAGGCATGCTTTTGCTGTGTGCTCAGAGACATTTTGTGCATCTGAGAGAAGCTACCAGCAATGGGATGCAGCTGCAATGACAGAGGAGAAGCAGGACTGGAGCAATACTGCATGGAGGATGTGGGGTTTGCAGCCTGCAAACCTCCTGGCACCCAGCTGATGTTTTCCATTGCACTGCCTCCCTGATCATCCCAGCACAAAGCAGTGCTCTGAGCCAAGCAGGGGAAAGTTCAGGGCTAGGCTAGAAGACAATTTATTTTGAAAATAGAAGGGCTCAATGAATCCAGACTGGCTCTTACTGTCATTTGTGAAACAGAAACGTGTTCATTGTCTACACTGAAACATAGAGCTAGTTCACACAGATCTTTTCAAAAAGATTCACCTCAAGATAAAATGCTGCAAGTAATTAGACAAAATCAAATCCTAAAACATTTAATTATATAACCTTTAGACAGCCATCACTGGTTCCTCTATCAGTACAAATGCTGTTTCTGAGGTTTCCAGTGTTTACTCTGCAAATGCATCCAGAAAGGTAGCACCTTGTCTGATAATTTCTTTTGATCTGCTAAAGTTTGCTAAGTTTCAACAGTTTTTTCTACTGGCTTGGCATCATGATTAGTTACCATTCAGTCACTATCCCATTGGCAGATTCCTACTGGCAAGAGTTTAAGACACTTTGTCTCTACACTGCAGGGGAGGGAGAGGCTTTCTCCCATATTTTGTGAGCTTGGCAATCACAGATTTAGGATTCAGAAGCAAAGACAGATGCTCTGTTTTGATGAAGGTCAGCAGCAGGAATTTCTCCCTTCCTGGAAAGTCTGGTACTTCTACTATTTTACACTTAACTGGAGTCAGTCAGGAAAGGTTAAAAAGTCTGAGGTTCCCTCTGAGGTCAGAAACATGAAGAAGCAAGTAGAGTACATGGTCTTACCATGAGGTCTTAAAAGCCCTCCTCCCACTGCTTTACTTTTAATGCTTTTCTGCCCATCCTGTCAATGCAACTTCCAAATGTTTGTATGTCTTTAAGGAAGGTTTTCTTCTCTTTACAGCAAAGCTGCATCTGAAATACAATTCTTCCTGCAACCTGACTCAAAAGGTCATACCCTTATATGACTATCAAAAAGATTTAAACAAACCTCTTAAGCTCAGTCTTTACATGCCATCTGCCATGCTGGAATCACTGCTCTTTCTTCCTCATTTAAATAAGAGCACCAGAATTCCTAACCTGGCTATAGGATGGGTCTGCCAGTTCACAAGAGACATTGTACACAAAACACCTTAAAATGGAAGCATTCGATTCAAACAGACAACACTGTTTAAAAAAAAAATAATATGAAAAAACCCCCCGCAAACCAATCTTCCTGTGGTTTTCCAAAAGCATTCCAACGAGGTTTTGCACTGCTTTGAAATTGGTTTGAGTTATGGGAAGGCCACAGCAGCTGAGACAGCAACAGAGATGAAAGTTTTTTAGCTTCCAGATCCAAGGGGGAACACAGCTGCTCCAGCTGGTGCCCTCAGATCTCAACACTTATTAGAGCGATCAAGAAAGCGATAAAGGTTTGTGAAGAATGCATTAATAAAACCACTCCTGAAATAGAAGGGAAACAACTCCAGAATAATTAATCAAACCCTAAGCTTTCAGCTCTCGAAATTGAACTGGGCTGATTTTAGGGAAGCTTGGTTCTTTTACATACAGAATTACCACCTCTGCATGAAACTCCAATTAGTGTGAGTCAGCACTAATTTATTTTTTTTTTAATGACAGTCATCTGTTTATGTTAACCTCACAAATGAATTTATTTGAAATAGAGCAGCAGCATGAATGTGAAATAATTATAGAAGTTTTTTTATACAATACTGGGGGGGGAGAGGAAATTGATGCCACTAGATGTAGACCAAGGCACATTTTAAAAATAAACCAGCAGTAATAACCTAAGTGGAAAGGACTGGAGATCTTAAAGATCAGCAGTGATTCTGTGATATTTGTACAATCCCCTCTGAGAACTTCATGAGAAAGCTGAAAGATGACGGAGAGGAAATACGCATATTTTGGAGAAAGGAAGCATCCTATTTCCGATGTATAATTTCAAAAACATTGCTAATTTCAGAATTTACCTACAAAAAAACCACCTGTTTTAAAACAAAATGGCATCATGGTTATGGTTGTTGTTAAAGTATCTAGGTCTATTTAAATTTAATTTATCTAGATTCTGGAACAGAAAGCAACTGTGTTGAAGCACAGAGGAAAGTAGGAAGCCAGAAACTCAAACTCAAATTTTCAGGTTTCTTGGTTTACAAAAAGGTTTCAGTTCCCCACTGAGGGCAATGCAAACCACTGAACTTAAAGTAATAATGATAAAGATGATAAAACTAATTCAGTTTAGGAGTTTAAATATGAACAGATCATCTTTGAGAATTTTCTTTCTGTAGTGCTGTGTTCTTGGCTGGGACAAAGTTCATTTTCCTCACTGCAGCCAGAACAGGGCTGTGTTTTGGATTTGTGGCCAAAAGAGTGTTGGTAGCACGGGGACATTCCAGCTGAGCTGCCCTTAAACAGCACCAAGGCACTTTCTGCTGCTCCCACGTACCTCCAGCCAGTGGGCTGGGGGTGCTCAAGGTCTTGGGAGGGGACAGGGGACCCCAGCTGACCCCAGGGATATCCCAGACCATATGGCACTGTGCTCAGCACAGGGAGCCAGGGGAAGGAGCAGGAGCACAGGGACACTGGGAGTGATGCTGTTTGCCTTCCCAAGTCCTTCTGATGTGTGCTGGATCTCCCGGGGATGGCTGAACACCTGCCCAACCATGGCAAGTGGGGAATGAATTCCTTGTTTTGCTCCACTTGCCCACACATTCTCCGCTTTACTTACTGGGCTGCCTTTATCTCAACCCACATGTTTTCTCACTTTTACCCTTCCAAATCTCTCCCCCATCCCCTCTGAGGGGAATGAACAAGTGGCTGGGTGCCTGCTGGGATTAACCCACAACAGTCAAGAACAAAGCCCATTTAATGAAATAAACATTGACTTCAAAAACATAATTAGAATTATTTCAAACTGTATTGGAGGCAACTTTATGAAGGAGAATGTATTTAATATGTGGCATCCCTTTTTAAAACAAAAAATATTCTTTTAAAGGAGATTAAAAAATTATTTTGTATGGAAAGTTTTCTGGAAGAATACTATCTAGCCAAAATTATAGAAAACCTTGAGGACTGAAATTCAACAGCTGTAGGATGATATGACGACATTGCATGAGACCTATCAGAAAACTGTATTTTCTTTCTTCAGTCATCTTATATATCATTTAACACTTAGGAAGCTGAAGATTGCTCTGCCATCAGCCAAACTAACAACATTTTACTGTATCTTAAGTTACCCCTAATTAATGTTAAGTACCTCTTTGTTTTTCTTTTCCATAAACTCCTCAGTGGCTATGAGAAAAGGTATACCTCAAGACTTTATTCAGAAATTCCCAATAGCAGAAAAGCTGAAAGCAAATGACCATTTGTATCAAAGCAGTAATAGTTCTATTGAGTTAGCTAAACCACAGAGGCAGCTGGAAATCAATAGGAACTAAAAGCTGCAAGTCAGGATGCAGGAAAGCACACTTTTATACAGTCAAGGCTCCAAAACTATTTACTGACAATTTGCTTGTTAACTGTAACATGATCAGCATTGCTTTACGTCACAGGATGGATAATGGAACTGTACAAAATCATCACTCTTGCTTCAAGATGATTAATTAGCACAGTAAACAAATGAAAAGTCCCTCTCCACAGTAAACCTCATTTAAGAGCCACCAAGCAACAGGTATGGCATAAAGTACTGCTCTAAGACAAACAAACCTGATATGTTTAATTATACACCATACTCATAAATCTTCAGCTGTTTTGTTTGAATATCCTGTAATCTGTCTTGTCTGAAATGAATCTGATCATATTTTTTCTCTCCATAAATCAGTCTTTAAAATACATAGAAATTAGCCTTTTTTCCCCTTTTCTGTTACTAAATTACATTTTTTTTGTAAAGCAGGATCTTTGTGTCTACAGAAGGATTTTGTACATTTTATTGCAGATGCTCAAGAAATTAAGTTCACAAAGAAGTTAGTGATAATTATTACATGCTTTCAAATGCAGGTGCAAATTCTTGAAGCTTTTGTTTCTGCATTGTGGGCAGTGATTCATTTTTGTGCTGCTGGTTTTAATCAGCCTATATTTGGAAAACAGATTTCAGAGCTCTCATACACAACCTCCAATTTTAAGAGTTCATCAGGAAAAAAAAAAATACACAACCTTCCTGAGTAAAGAGGATATAGAAAGTAAATACGAATTCATTTACAGTAGTATTCTGGATGTAATTAGGTCAACAATGAGTTATTGTGGACCTAGAATCTCTTTCTCACCTTCAAAAGTGTATTTCTAAAGCTCACCACTGGACCCTGGATTTTGCACTCTTACTTGAGAATCTTCCTGTACCAACATTGCAACACTGCTGGTATTTCACTTCAAAAGACAGAGTATCCACAGAAGAGGACTTATCCCATCCAGCACTCTGTAAAGTAGTAAACTATTTTTTTATTTAAGTTGTTATTGCTAACAAACCATGCCAATACCTAAGCAGAGGTCATGAAGCACCAGCCAGAAACAAGAGTGTCACAGAGGAGCTGGGCAGGTCCTACAGAGCAGAGAGCATCTGCTCCAACAAGGAAGAATCTGGGGAAGGATGTGTAAGTTTGATTTCCTGTAGGATCCATGTGCAGTTCACACTGCTCATGTCATGACTCCCCTGGGGGCAGACTAGACTTGGGAAATAAAAGCCTGGCAAAAGACTATCATGCAAAGTGCAGGTCACATCCAACAGCTCTTCTATCTTCCATAATCTGCTCTACCTAAATTTTCAGTAGGGGCTACACTCATTTCTCATCACTTGCATTCCTGGCCAGCCAGTGATCCCATCATAGAACAATATTAGGATGACAGATATTCATGAAAAAAAAAAAAAAAAAAAGGAAAAAAAGAACCCCAAAACCATTTTTCTCTCTCATACATTGTGCTGTACATCCAGACACAGCTTCAAATCTCATCTGTGGAATAAATATCAGAAAAAGTATCTGAATTCAGAGGGTATTAATATTAACATAATAACAATGTCATAACCTTAATAATTCCTTTGAACACCTGACATTAATGTACAACAGTTGAACAGGTTTGAAAAAATTACCATTCTGCCTTACCAAAAGTAACTGCTACATGAATTTTATATTCCTTGTAAATCAAGGGTGGCAGCAGCAAGTAATTCCATTTGGCCACTCACTGAACAGTAAATGTGATATTTTCAGTTAGGAATGCTTCAAGAAAATTACATTGCCTCCTTCAGAATTCACATTTGGGATACGTCCAACAATTCCCTACCACAACTACAGTAAGGGTACTTAGAATTTAGCACCAAAACAAAATCCCCATTACTTTGTAAGAAATTGTAAATAAAATAAAATAGTAAGAAAAACTCGTATTTTCTCAAAGCTTACTTAGATCTATTTATATTAATGCAATGTATTATTATTAGATAATTTATTTTTAAAAGCAGTTTAAGTTTGCAAAATAGAGTAGCTTATTTTCCTGAACTTAAAATAACTGAAAACAATGAGGTTATTGTAGATGACAGTGAAATTGACCTGTTGGATTGTCAAACATGCTAGAAAAATTGGAAGTTCAGAAAATTTGGTAAAACTACCTGTGAAACTTAGATGAGGTAATGGAAAGAACTAGTCTAAAATTATGCCACTAAATTTACTCAATTATCAGACAGAATTCAGCAATTAGTATCAGGTAATTTTAGGAAAATTATCCTATTAATTACACATTTACTGGAATTTAGGTCAGAATTACATATTACATGAGGCATTATTAGCAAAAATACTAAGCTCATACCATTTATATTAAGAACAAAAGCACAGCTCTACTTGAGAGTCTGTAAAGTAGAACACAGAGCTTTTTTTTTATAATGGTTTTATACTTTCCTACTTAAAACATACAGCAAGTTCTCTTACATAAAGCCTTGCTCAAGAAGTGTTAGACTCACTTTCAGTAAAACCATTGGGATTCACAGGAGACTCAAACTAATTTCTCCTACATCTTAAAGTCTTCCAGAGCAAGCATTCTAGTTTACCAATGAAAATTGGCTTTCAAAGCCATTAGCATTCTAAAATAAGGGTCATTATTGAAAAAACCTCATGCTTTAGGACCCATCCCACAAAAAGGAGCAAACTTTTCAGACACCACAGCAGCATTTAACTTGGTTTTCCCAAGTAGTTGTAGACATGAATTCAAAATTAGATGCTCAGCAATTATGAGTCCCCCCAATAATAAAAAAAAATTAGCCAATAAAAGCATGGCCTACCAAAACTTGACAGAGCTTTTTTAGAAATCTATATATGAGTTATGAACAAAAATTCAGGTGAGATTTTGTAGATTCAGCTCTCAGGTAACACCAGTACAATTTAAGTGATTGTTTTAAAATATTCATGTTACTTTCCCTTTTGGTAAATACAGCCATGATAACAATTAAAGCTGCACGTTACCATCAGCTAAAACACATAGTTTTTGCCAGCATTTTTCCTATGAAGTTAAGACACATCTTCAAGCTTTGCTATTGCTTTTACAGCATCTTTTAGGCAGCAGCAAAACCATCCCTAATTAAACCAATGCCACACCACTGCTGAGTCAAATGCTTGAAAATAAATCCAAACGTTACCAAAGTCAGGAAATCCCATTATTTGTGGAGAAATATGACCACAAATCTGGTGTTATTCTGGGCAACCATGACCAAAAGCTTGAAACTGAGGGGAAGAAGTCATGCACTGGGAGATGGAGATGAATAGCAGAGACAAAGCTTTGTCTTCCTTTAGTTCTCAGGAGGCTTTGCCATGGGAAAGCATTTGAAATCTCCTCCTCATCTCACCCTCTGTGTCAAAAGACAAATACTGACTAAACCCAGATCCATGATGGACTGAAGGAGGATCTTATCAGCGCTAGATGCCAAACTTAACAATTGGTAGCACAAGGACACTGGGCTGTGCATGAGGTTACAGCCTCGACTTTTGCCTACCATGTTTTGAAGAACTTCCCATAAAATTACGCTTTTTAGTCAGACCAAGCAGACAGTTCTCCAAGTGGATAATCCCAATGTTTATTTTCTAGAGTAATTCCTTTGCAATAACAGTCTTGGTAATGAACTGATACAGAGTGAAGTTTAACAAACTAATTAAACTAAAGTCAGTGCTAAAGGTGCAACAAACAGGTACCGACTTTATCAGATTTTTGCTTGTGTTCATACAAACTCTAACTCTAAACAGGTTCCAAGAGCAAGTGAATGGGATAAGCCAATCTGTCACAGACCTTATAACCACGCTCCAAATAGGGGCATGAAAGACAGAAAAATAAAAAGGGTCAGTCAAATGCTAGGAGAAAAGCAGCGTTATAGTCAGAACAATGTCTTCATTAAGTAATCTTAATTTACTTTTTCCCTTCTCTGAAAAGCATAAAATATTGAGATATTCCAAGTGTTCCAGCCTTATTTCCAGGCAGCATAGAATCCATCTGAAATACCACAGATTATAAAAAGTCATCTGTAAAAGAAAGCCATATAAAGAGCTAAATGCATGGGAATCTTATTGGTTAACATCTGTAACTAATTTTTTCCCCAAGTAAGTTCTTCCCAAAAACCTATAACATTAAACAGGTCTATTTCTTTCTTAACTAAGAATTTCTTATAAATATTACAACTAACTCGCAAATGTTCTGCATTATATATAATGTGATCCTAAAGCCTATTGCTATGGTTCAAATGGCCTTTCTGCAAATCAGTAATGGATTTTAATCTGGTGCAAGAAGCTGGCAAAGAAGACACTTCTGGTAGGCAGTCCAACCTTTTAATGCTTTCTACCAATTTGCAGCCACCCTTGAAGCCATTTCAGGTTCTTGTTTAGAACTATGCCATATTTATGTTTAAGGTAAGTGGTTTGCTATGTTTTATGGAAGGTTGAAATATCAAAAGACTCTTTTCCTCTCAAAATATATTTGTCTGATTCAGTCATTTCCAATTAAATCACATTGATTACCACCCTGAATGTTCCCTGTTTTTTTTAGCTGTCATATTCATTTTTATTGTGTGAAGAATATTTTTAAAGTATCATTAAGACTATAAATGATACAGTAAATATTTTTAGCACACTAACAACAGAACTACTAATACATGTTTTCAAGGGAAACAGATTCTGAGAGAAGAATATATGTCTAAGTGATCCAAAAGTCACCAAAATAAATAACAATACTATGGCTCGGGTCCCTGACTTAAACCCTGCAAAGCACAAATATTTAAAGTCTTACAAGTAATTTTATTTGCCCTTCTTTTGACAATTCTCTGATAATTGCTGCAGCTATTCAATGAAAGCCTGGAAATGGAATTTTCTATTTACTTATTTACATCCAGAAGTTTATCATCATCTAAATAAATAAATCTTGTGCTTTCACTAGAGATAATAAAACTATCATTAATTTCAATCAGCAGTGAATCTTAATCATGCAGACCTGCAGTTGTTTTATAATTTCTCTGCAATTTCAAAAGCATTTATCACTGTCACCATTTGTATATATTTTTAGACTTCAGTCCTGTAAAGATTTATGCATGAGAAGCTTGTTCCAGTGATGCCTTTTAATTTCCTTAGAAAAAAAAGTCATGATCTGTACTTAAAGTTTGTAGCATGTATTTAAAACTCCAAAATATAATTACATTATAATGGAGTTGTTCCAGCTTTTTAAAGCAAACTGAAGCAAAATCAGTGAACTATTTGTAGTGTTTTCTTGGTTTGAAATATTTAAAAGGTCTATTACCGCTTTTCATGGTTTCATATGGCAAGAGCGTAGATATGGAGACCATATCAGCTTTTGGCTATGTATAGAAGAGATGACCAATGATTTAATGCAGGCTCTAATATTTACAGGATGGAGGACATCTTGTAAGTATAAACAAGAAAAACAGGTAAAGAATCAGATATGTGTTGCCATTTCTCAGCCTGAAAAGGTGAATTGCTGGTGAGAGGACAAAGCAACTGGGCAGGAGGGCTATAGCAGCCCTCTCCTCCTTCCTGGGAGGAGATAGCTCACAGCCAGCTCTTGAGAAACAAAGTTCACTCTTTTGTTATTTACAGGCAGGCTTTTTCCATCCAGGTACTCTTTAGGGATACGAAAGGACTCCTGCTCTCATGTTGTCACCTGTCAAGTGACAACACTGCCCTTATCAAGGCAAGCGTGGTAATTCATTGTGCAACTACTGATATAAAGTTATATCGATCATACATTTTACGTACATTAATTTAAATTAGGATTTATGTATAGTCTATTACAACATTCATAAGACATCAGTGCTATCATGTTATCAAAATAAACATTCCGTTTAAATTAACAAAAAAATCAGCATTCATAGAGAACCATCATAGATATCTTAAAATATAATAGTTAAAATGCAATCAAACTCCTTTGAAGTTTTGTGTACTGTTCCGCTCGTAAGTAAAAAAGAAAAAGCAAAAACAAAAGGGAATTTGGACATGATGTTTCTTCTGAACTATTTTATACCTCAGCTGAAATTAAGCCCTGCGAAGAAGCACTGTGGTGCAGACAGGTGAACATAACCATACTGGAATAACCACTTAAAGCAAACACTGGAAGTCTAGAGAAACATTAGATGACTCATAAAACAAGTCTGACCATCTCTCATAATTATCAGTACAACTCAACCAGATAAGAAGATAGAAACAACATTGTTTAGCAAAGATATCATACTCTTTGTTTAATACTTCTGAAACAAATCAACACAGAAATCTTAATTTCATTAAAAACTGAATGTAGCATTAACCCAAGGTACTTAAGGGCTTTTATGTATTTAAGATGATTTTGTAAAGGATTAAACAAAACAAAAAAAAGTAATTATAATTACATATAATTTATAAATAATCATATAGCAGAAATTATATTCAAAAGAAAAAGCAATCCAAGTCCTTATTGTGAATGAATTATGAGCTGTGCTTTTTGTTGTTTTTTATTTTTTAAAATAAAGCGTTTGCAGACTGTGGGGCAAAGATTTAAAGGGTAAAAATGGAGAGGAAGACTTGGCGAAATGGAGTGGGGTTCACTGGAACACAAGGAGCTAAGAAGGAAAAGTAAACCTTGCCATGGAAATGGAATGTATGCAGAGAAAATGGCAGTACATGTGTTTAGAAATGAGGTAACAGACTTGGAAAGACACCATGCAACATTACCCATTTCCTCCCAGGAGAAAAAAGACAGAACAAGGGTAAAAGAGTTCAGAAGTGCTACTATTCCTGATAAAAGACTGAATACTAATTATTTCTTTGGCTATGAGACAATCACGGATAAATTACAAGTAATGTCTCTCCCCTCCTAAAAAGCACACTCGTGATTAATCTGTAAAATTTTAAATCCAATACAAATCAAACCAAACATAGTCAAAATTAACTCAGATATTTGAGCACTCTCCTACACAAGAGTAATAAATTTTCATTTCTCAGACTTTGTACCTTGGCGTAATAGCTGTAAGGCTTACATTTTTCATGTGCAGAAGAGCAAGTGCTTGTACTGATTTGAGGAGACCGCTAAGTGAAAGTTGTAGCACTTTCATTAAAGTGTGTCGTGGCTATTGTCCAAAAGGACTTGAGCACTGCTCTTATCTCTAATTAAAATGTAACAATTTATTCGCTGTATCTGTCAGTTCAGAAAGGATAGGACTCGTGAAGCATCAAAGAACTAGAAAATGCATTAGAGTTCAGAACAAGCAGCAACTGCCAGAGAGCCGCCCTGCAGTTCATCATCTCTGAGTTAATATGTTGTCATTGCAGCAGCACCAGAGTGTGGGGAGCATACTTGCAAAAAATAAACTGGGCAAAAAATACTTCAGGAAACAAATGACAGTTGACAACATACTTTTCTTCCATGTGTGTATATGAGGGAGAGCAGGAGAGATGGGAGACAACATCCTAAGGGGAATGGGAGTGCGAATATTTTGCTTAACACTCACGATAATGTTTCCTAGAAGGCTGTCTCAGTCCCACAACTCATTTGTGGAATTTCTCCAAGGACTAATGAAGCAAAACTTTCACCCATTGGGATACAATTCTTTTTGGGTTGAAAAGAAATAAAACACTGAAAAGTGGTCAAAACTCTCTGATCCTCCAAGCCAGTCTTCCGCAACATCTCCACTGCAGGGCACATCAGGGTGGACTTTGCCATAATATGCAATAATTGTGTGTTATTACGAAGCACTACATGCCTACAAAGTATTAGGCTGTATCTTTAATTACTGGTAATTACTTACCGTAAAAACATATTTCTTAATATTATAATGTTGCACAAGAATATTTTATAATGATGAAAATATCTGAACCTGAAGGTGCCTTTATATTGCACAAAAGTACAATGGAATTTCTACAAAATCACCCTAGTCTACCAGCAGGGAGTGGGCCTCTCTTTCCAGGCAAGACTACTAAGCTCTAAGGTTCAAAATGTGTAAACACCACTTATCCCACTACTGAAAGGCTCAATTAATTTACAGATCAGCAATTCCATACAACTTATCAGAAGTCAAATCACACACCATCATGGATGCATAGATATTTGAAGACTTATTCCATGATCGCCTGGAGGACTCCTCCTTCATCCAGGAACTGGTTAAAAAGAAATGCTGCAATATTTACATTTGCTGAGATGATGAAAGAGCAATGAGGCATGATGGAGTGTATGACTTTGGAATTCAGACTGTGATTTAGTGGATTTTTCATGAACAAAGCATTCTAAAATCAGCGCCTGCCACATGGATCACTGATGATTCAGAAAATATTTAAGTGGAAATGATACACATAGGCCCTTGTTAACATTTTGGCAACAGACCATTGCAGTTTTTCTGCCAGACGTGCAGAAGCTGAACTGGCACAACATCATGCTACACCCTGTACATCCTGCACGTATCTTTCAGCTGTGATTGCTCTGCTATAACAAATGGCATCTGAGAGCCCATAAATATCAGTAAACAGTTCCAGCCTATTAATAGCTTGTCTCCCTCCTAAATCTGGCATTTCATACAAATAACATCAGGCCATTTCTGCTGTTCTGAATAGAGGGTATTTGCTTCTGGGAAAGACAGATAGAAAGACATTTAAAAAGAAAAAAAAAATCCACAAATAAGAGGAAGAAACATGCACAGCTTGCTTTTTCTAATACCACTGAATATATACAGGGTTTAACTACTGGGTCATAACTTTACATATGTAACTGAGTGATTGAGTGCTACACTCAAATTTTTGTCACTTCCTCCAGACAGGAAACACTAAAAAGCCATGTGTACTCTGTAGGCTGCAAGGAAATCTGGTCAAGATGTGTGGCAAAGCCTCTACTTCTTTATCACACCCTTGCATTTTTGCCTGCACTGCTGTTGCAAACCCAGTAGCAAGTGTATGAGAAGTCTAAATCTTCTTCCATCCAGTGCTCAAGCTATTAAATGTCATAAAATGTTTCCAAACAGAGAAAGCAGAAAGGGCAAGGTTCATAATAGGATTTACAGAACAAAACATCCCTTTCATTCACTGTAACTTAGGCGAACACTTGCACCAAAAAAAGAAACTAACCCACCACCAAACAATCCCCTAAATGATCAGTGGAAGAAGCTCAGTCATCTGACTGTCCTAAACGCTGTTAAACAAGCCCCATAAAGCCATCCTATTAATCCTCCAGCAGGGCTACTGTAGAAATAATAATTTATGCAAGCCCCCTGGTTACTCTGATGTCTTTATCTGTGGAAGTGCAGTGACCCCTAAACGTCTTTGACCTGTTAAGTGCTAACAAATCAAACACTCAACGGCTTTTAATATATTTTCAGGGCTGGAGTCCTCCTAATCAGATGCTTACTCTTGAGTTCTCCAGCAATGAATATTTCATAATATTCAGCCAAATAGTGTTAAAGCCAGAAAGTATCAGCTCTTGTGGATTATATGCAATCTATTCTCTGCATGCAATTATAATAATTTTGTTTCCTAAGTTCTTATCATTCGGCAATATCAAGTGAATGGAAGGAATGACATCAGGTATGGCAATAATACTTAAATAATAAATCACTATGAAAAATATATGGAAATTTTTGGTCTGTAGAATTACATACAGTTATATCATAAGCAATTTTCTTTATACCTGAAAGGTACATTTTATATATTACATTCAGAAGTTTATACTGACAGGAAGTATGAAGTGAAAACACTAAACTTTTTTCCACTGAAATTCCATGTCCATGCATTTATCATATTGGCAAGAAAATACACTATTCTTAAAGCAGCTCCAAATGTGATATCATTTTCCAAAAGTAAAGACATTTGATTATACGTTTAACCAACTCTACTTTATCAAAATGCAAAAAAAAAAAAAAAATAGAAGTGCAATAAAAAAAAAGCTGAATAAAAAAAAATAATGACTGTAAAATTAGATTATTTTCTTATTTTCTTGTTATTTTCCATAGGTTGTTGTCTTCAATTGCCAAAGCCGAAGTAATCAATTTAATTAGTCCTAATCATTACAAGTTTTGTTAATACTTATTCAGTTCTGCTAGTTTCTTTTATCTTATGACTCAGGGTATAAAAAGGGCTTCATAAGGAAGAATATAGAAAAGATCAGGACAAAAGTTCATTGGAAGCTACTTAAATGTGTGCTGAAATGTAAGATTGCCATTCACCATACTAAACACAACCCAGCAGTCATCCTTCCTTTGGTTCATTTTTACTGTCATGGGAACTACCATGTTATTTCAAGCTTGTCTCTACCTAGCAAAAATTAAATGCTAATAATGTTTAATGACTCATTTTCCAGTTAATCTACTACTTGAATGCAAAAAATATTACGCTAAGTAAAATCCTTCCAAACGTGCATATTAAATAAATCCCCAGCATTCAAATTTGGGATTGAGAAGGCAAACATAATTTGCAATGTGTGCCAGTCAGTAGCTTACCTTCTCATGAACTCAGATTTGATGACTGTTTCATTGGTTTCTCAAGCCAAAAATGGCTTTTACTTTAGCAGTTTGCCAGAGGGAAAACAAACTACAAGTGTAACAACAGAACAAGCAAGTGCTAATTTGAACAGTCACTAAGCTGAGTTATCAATAAATAATCAATCCCGTCTAAAAGATGCATTATTGGTCTCTCATTTTAATATGGAAAGTATATTACCTTTTGAGCATGCTCTTACTGATTTAGTTTTGTCCATTAAAATTCTAATAATGCAGCTTAAAATGGAAAAAAATGAGGTTGAACTTTGAGCTTTGTTTCCCTTCCATACACATTGGGAGGATTATAAAAAATTCACAGCCTGATTTATCCTTATTGTCTCATCCTGCTGAAACCTAACTGCCCACATTCACTCACAACATCTGTCCAAATGCAAAGCTGCTACAAGAGACAACCTTCAACCCATGATTTGCCACTCACCCTGCACTGTGTGCTCCGCTGAGCCTCCTTCCCACCAGATGTAGAAATATGGTCCAAGAAAAAGAACAGGCAGCAGTAGCCCTATTCTCTCTTCCTAATGCACAGAATAAGCATTTCTTAGAAGCCAGAAGGAGAACTCAAGTTTTGATCTCTAGCTGAAGGATTCCCTTTTTGAAACACAGATTTGTATTTTCAAACCATTTAAGCTGTCCCATCTTGCTCTAGACCAAGTAGTACTTTGTACTTTCTATGATGGTAGCATCTCCTGCATTTCTGGAATTTATACGGAGTGAGAAAATAGCAGGAAGCACAAATAAGAATAAATAAGAAGTACAAATAAATTTTTGTGACGTATATGTGAAGAACAGTCACACATTCAAAGTAATTAAATAATATTTACAGTTATTGTAATCAAGCTAAAAATGTGAAAAGTAGCTCATAAAAATGACTGGGATTTCCACAGTTAACTAAGCACTTCATGTTGTCTATGCTCAAAATCTAAACTTACTTTCCATTGCTAGTGTTTAATTAAAAAAAAGATTTCCCAACTAAACATGGCCAGTTGTATGGGAAAATTTTCTAAGGCATAGGGGGAATTTTAATTGAAACCAGGGCATAGATACAGCCTCCATTTATGCATATGGAAGTATTCCTCCTGTAAAGCTTAGATAAAAACAAATGTGAAACACTTCTGAACGTTGCTATTGACTGCTGAAAAGAACAGAAATCATGATTTCACTAATGCTGCAAATGCAATGATTCTCATCCTGAGCCAAGGGAAGGTTGATGGAGTAGACTTGTCTCGGGAAAGGTATAACAGCCACTAAGTCCAGGCACTCTGATTGTTTTCCTATGAGTACCACCCTCCACTACGGCCAAATTTGTAAACTTCTGGCTAAAAGGAAGCTGTGTTTTTCTGGTTCATTCGAGATGAGCCTGCAGGGCTCTCTTGCAGCTGGCAGAAGACTAAACTGAAACCTCTCCAAATATTTTAACTCAGAAAATATTCGTTTGGACTTGAAAGTATGTACTTTCCAAATCCGGGGGAAAAATGGCCTTTCCTCTAGATGAAAGAAGCAAAGCTTAGAATAGAGCAATAAGCTTGAATATTTGGCTTTTCTGTCTAGCTAGTAAATGTTTTCCCATTTTCCCATGTATTGAATCTAATCCCATAACTAAATTGGTTTTATCTCCCATTTAAAAGCCATCAGAAAAAAATACCTACCATTTATAACATCTCTACTCAGCAAAGACTTTTGATTACCCTTTTGCTACCTTAGCATGAAGACTGACATTGAAATAAGATGCAGCACCACAAAGCTTGTTGCCACTTTCTGTGAAGCAATGACTTTTGCTCAAAAGCATAAAATGTCTAATACTGTAACTACACAGTAACCACATTTCTTTTGTGCTGTTTCTGATTACCCCTCATGATGTGGAAATAAAAGCATGCTTACATGCTAACATCAGTTTCTTCCAGAAGTACATTCAGATGTACCTGGTTAACCTTTACATAACAGACTGTGAGCTTTATTTGTAGTAGAAGGTATTAATTCACTGATACACAAATTAGAATGAACTATCTCTCTGAAATAAGAAAGACAGAATTGTACCAATACTATTGGTATTAGTCTCCAAAGAGAAACACTTTTGAAATAGGCTTTGAATAATTTAAATACCACAGAAAACAATTAAGGGGAAAAAAAAGAAAAAAGTAATCTAAGGCACTAAACAAGATTTATCTTTAATAAAACCAAATAATTTAACTGTACTAAATGAAATTGCAACATCTGATTCAACATTTTAGAGATACCTTTCAAGAAAGGCCATGGCAGAGATTCAGATAGCTTCAATGTTCTCTTAGTTACTTCAATTTTTCAGCAAACACAGTAGAATTATTCTTTAGTCATTTAGTAACAAATAAAAACAGTATCTATTTCAGAATAATAAAGTCTTTTTGGAAAAGTGATCCAAAGTATTAGGTGCTTTGTCTTCCTTATGGTTTTTCAATTTTCAAAGAAGCATAGAACAGAACACGATGTTGGAAGGGAACTCAAGGACCATCTTGTCCAAACCTCCTTAAAAATAAATCATACTACAATTTTAAAAATCATACTATCATTTTCTACTCCCAGTGTAAAATAAACATGAAATGCCTTCATGTGGCATTCAGCGTAAGTGAAACCCTTCAGATGTGAATTGATATTGTTGAGATTTTCCTCTTCACTGCAGCAGGTGATGACAAGTCAGGCAGAAGAGAAATTGCAGTTGCAATTCCACATGTTGGAATTGCAACCAACGTACATCAGGGCCTGAAGCATTTACACCATACCATCAACTTTATTATTATAATATCATTATCAAAATTCAAAACACAACACTGAGGTTCTTCAGACACAGATTCTTAGCATAAATAGTAACACTTTGTGGCAAGCTGTGTATTTTTATAACAAACCTAAGCACTAAAAGCATAGTAAAATCTTGAGGTAACTTCTTTATTCTTGTCAAAGGCAAAGATATTTCCCTCTTGGATGAAGCCAACAAACCCAGAAAGAAGAAGCAGCTTAAAGGCCATAAATTTAGCAAAGGTTAAGTGTGGTTATTCTCAATTTGAAAGTATATGCACAGGTGCATGGCACAGACACGAACACACAAAAGATCTTTTCTTTATCAGGCGCATCCTTTCTTCTCCAGCCTCAGAGAAGGTGCCCTGCTAACCAACAGAGTGACAAGCCATCACATCAAGGTACACCCTACCAAATACTGCACACACTCAGAAGTGCCACACAATGGTTTCTGCAAGATGAAAGTCTGTCTCAAATTGCTAGTTCAAAATTCCATCTCATGCTCAGTGAGCAGACAGAAAATACTGAACATGCTGGGAAATGAGCACATTCAGCTGCATCTTCCCTGCATTATTTTACATAAATATTGGATTTGGGAGGGTTGACAGAGTTTTTGTAGGGGGATTGGAAAAAAAAAAAAATAAAAAAATTCATTAAGTTGAGAGGAGGATGGGAGACAGACAGAGAGATGGACCAATCCATAAATGTGTTCACGTAAGCTGGAATCCAAAGCATTAGCTGGGAAAAGGAGACATCCTCAAGTTCTCATTGAATTATTTCATGTCATAGCATCTTCCAAGCTTTACCCAATTCCTTGCTAGGCAAGTTTTTACACTTCAATAATTAGGAACAGCCTGAGAGAGCCAGTCACGTGCTGGCTGAAAGGCTTAGGAAGAGAGGAACAAAACCCTGAATATTTATATAGGTTTGAAAGCTGATCAGCTGGCAAAATACTTTTAAGAAGTATTTTGGGCTAACAGGTAATTATCTACTCATCTAAATGTCCACTAAGGCATTTTTGACGTCCTACATGACATCTACCCATGTATAGCAGAAGGCCTCCAAGTGTCTTTAAATACTCCAACATTCCACGATAAAGTTCACTTTTGTGTGAAGCATTTGTGAAAAGCCATGATTACTCCGTCAGAAATTTAATTACCAAAAATGCTTCAATTACAGGGATAAATACAATCCAATCAACCAACCTAAGTAGTGGAGATACAAAATCAAACCAGAATTGGACACACAAGCTCTAAATGCTTTACCTTGCATACACCAATAAAAGTTTCATAATTTACTGGTTTTTTTCTCCTCAGTGATAACTCTGCTGTCCACAAACACTTGCCCTTTTGATGCTGGGAATAATATCCTTGATATCAGTGAAGTTACCTATCTAAAATTCATGTTAAACTTGCAGACCAAAACCAACATACATGGGACAAACCATTTCCAAATTTACAAAGCAGATTTTTAAAGTCTAGCTCTTTTCTGAGAGAACAGATCTACATATGTACTGTGATGTACTCAGACTCAAAACTCTGAGAAGTTCATAAAAGCAGCATATAGAAAAAGAAATTTAGTAAAAAAAAAAGGCAACAAGATGTAACATTTAAATTTAGGAAGACTTCAAAACACAAATAGGTCTAAACAGAACAATGGAACCTTACTACATATGAAAGTGCTATGCATATTGAAATTGTGAACAGCCTAAAATTAGTTATAACTTGAAAGATACAAGAGAAAAATTGCAAATATAATCTGCATGCATTAAATTATGTAAGTAATTAGCATGATGCTACGTTCTAGCTGTAATTTTAATTATCTTATTGTGCAAGCTCTTCTCTTAATAAGCATCATGTAGTCTCAAAAGAACATAGGAAAACTTTTACAATCCACTTTGTACAGAAGGTGTGAAGTGCAGTAATGAAAATAAGATTTTTTTATGTGTATATATATACACATATACATGTTTTTATATATGTATAAATATACATATATATTTATACATACACACATTTTTGAAAGTTTCTTTATATGATTTCTACCTGGAAACTTTTATCTTCTTTAGGCTGAACACCTGTATTACCTCCATTCTTTAAGGAGGGAACAAAGTCGAAGAGGAAGTAGGGGGGAAGTAAGGACAGAGTGAGGGAGGGAACTAAGAAAAAATTTCAATGTTTGCAGCCTTTTCACCTTGGCAGAAAGGAGGAGGCAAGTTTTGGCTTTGTTTTTCCCCCTTTTATAGTGACTGGTTGAGCTACAAAGAAAATAACCACACGTATTTCATGTTTTATGTATCAACAAGCATACACCTCAATGCTTAGGGATGCATTCAGCATTCCCAGATGTCTCCTATTAGAATTGCTGCTCACAAACACATCCCACTGATTTTAGCATCCATATCAGCAGCAGCAACAAAAGGCCTGGATCTCATGAAGATTTCTCTTTTCTAAACTCTCACGGCACAATCCTCCTGGCAACGAGCTATTCAATGTGACTATTCTCCCTCCCTCTGAAAAGATACCAGTCTGCAAGTTAGGAATTACACCAGGTAGCCCCCAGACCAGACCACCCTCCAAGCCACCACAGTGGATACCAGTCCTGTGGAAGCCACTGCTCAAAGGCTGGAAGCCCAATCTGCAGAGAATTGGTTCCAGGAGACAAGGAATGGAAACATCTGCCTGAGTCTTGCTGTGGTGCACAGAACTGAGATTTTTTCCCTGTGATCTCAGGCGAGCCCACGCTGCGCTGGCAGACAATGGAACTATTCTGAGAATGCCTCTATTAAGCTGTGCAATTAGAGCAAAAACAGATTGGTTTATGTGCAAGCCTGAACATTATTTATCAATCAGATGGGAAGTATCCTGCAGTTAAGTTTCCCCTCTAACTAGGTTTCCTCTTTGCAGAAGAGTTTCCAAATGCTCCAGTTAACTTGATCAAAATTCAGCATATTTCTTTTTCTCTGTCCTTCAACCCTGCTCTGCTTTGTAAGGCAGCTGACACAGTCAGCTTACAGCACTACCTTCAGCTCTGGCTTTGCTCTCTTCACAAGTGCAAGGCAAAACCCAAGTAAGCTGCTCCTTCAGCTGTAATAAACACATCACTGTGCTACCACCAAAGGCTTCAGCTATGAGATGATGCTTTATTATATTCCTTTATACAGTTTCAGTAACAGCTCAATTCTTGCTGGGATCATCCACGTGCTGTCCTCTCCACCTCCACATGTTTCTATGTTGCTCTCAAGACTTCAGCTCAAACCAACTTTCTTTGTTCATTTAATGTCTTATTAAAACAAAACTTTTTTTCATGGCATTAAGCAAGGTGAATTTCTAGACAGAGCACTCTTTTGAGTAGAGAAAAAAAGCAGGTTTTTGAAAACTTACTTAAGTTCAGCTTAATTATGTATCTCCCTGTAAGGTTTTGTCCAATTTAGATTTTCATCTCTTCAGGTCAAAGTTATTCTAGTGGCTGGGTTACAGGCAGGCACACCACCAAACACTGTGAACAATCATAAATAATCAACAATATAAGTGGTTCCTTTTCAGAAATGACCAGTTATTGAGACTGGTTGGCTGGTTTCATAAAAGATAGTGTACAACCTCAAGACAAAAAGCATTAGGACTACAAGCAGCAGAAACTCAGGTAATGCCACAGAAAGCAAGCACTGCATCTGTAGGCCCAGCCAAAGGAATCATAGAATCAGATATATGAAAAGAGATTTAATAATTTTAGTTTAAAAACTGCATTTAAAAATTCCTATTACACCTTAAAATATACTCAATGGAACAGGATTAGTAATAAAAGGACAGACTTCTGAAGAAAGTTTTCTGCTCAGATGCATCTCCTACCACTTATTTCTGCTTCTGAAGTTTCAATTTTGACATATAATTAATCAAGCTAAGGCCCATGGTAAACATAAAATATGAGTGAATGGCACTTGTGAGGTGAAAATTGTGAATACAAACACAAAGGGATAGTAGTCTCAGCACTAAGTGAATTTATTTATTATTACCATTCTGTCATACTAGACTATCCTGATATGCAGAAAAAGTAACAGCTTTCCTGTATTAAACACAAAACTTTAGCTGAACCTGTGAGTTCTTAAAAAAAAGCCACCAAAACCTCAAAAAAACCCCAAACAAAACAACCTCCCCCCAAAAAAAAATCCCAAAACCATACCACCAAAAAATTGATGCATATGGGTTTTTAGTCAGAAACTGCTAAACAAAACAAAACCCCAGTACCAAACCTATCCCTGTCTAAAACTTCCTCATTTTTACCTCCTTATCCTAAAAATGGTTACCTTCTCCTCCTTAAAAAGGTAAGGAAATCATCACAACTGAACCACATTTGCTGACATGAACAGCTGAGTGCAATTGTGAATTTAGCAGCATGCTTCCCCCAGCTTTGGATGAAATAGGATAGGAACACTTGCATACTTTTTCCATTTCACTTCTTGTGCATGAACTGAAAGCTGCAGAAGATTCAGAATTACTTCTAGAGTATGACCCTGTCAGCTAAAAAATGTTGCATGTAGGAAAGCAATCAGGATACAATCATTAAAATTCTCAATAGAGAGTTTTAAACTAAACTTTAAAAAACGGGGACTAAAAAGAAATCAGCAACCATACTAAACTAATTATAATAACAATTAGCTCAAATTCTACCTGCATATGACATTTTTCTTAACATCCAGAATATGTATTTGTTGGATTGTATCCATTTTAGTAAACCCTCTCCTGCCAGAGAACATATTAACTCACATTAATAACTTAATCTCTTAAGTAAGACTCGTGCATCTGCAATAGAGTCAGATATAAGCATCCACAGTAAACTTACAGTTGGGTAAGACAGAATAAATAAATCCTTTGATTAATAGATCATTTTGTTTTTACAGAGAAAATTAAAAGCACCTGGAATCTGCAGGATGGCTCTGTACATAAGGCAATCTTCCTGCAAGTTCCATCAATGCAGGAAGAATTTATCTTGCACTTTATTTGACAGAGGTGACTAAACTTTCTGACTGAGGTGACCAGGTTACTCAAACAATTATCCAGACTTCCATTAGAATGAAACAAAAGAAATAATGGGCCCCTGAAATATCTGGGGTTTTTTTAAAGGATGGACACCAAACTTTGACTAGACATCCAGAGCAGATAAATACATGAAAAGCAGAAACAAAACCTGTTATCTTGAAAAGACTGTTGGATTTATTTAGTTGACAATATACATCATAAATCTCTGAGAGCTGCTCAACAAAACAGGCATATAAGGAATATGACAGTGCCATCTTCTTTCAAGATGAAATGTCTCCATTAACAAAAAAATAATTATAAAATGACCTGTGCATGTGGGGGTCTCACAGAACAGTACTCCAAAATTTTAAAGTGTGCTATTAAAAGACAAAGAAAAAAAATGGCAAACTAGTTAAAAGAGAAGAAAAATAAGAAGAAAATATCAGGCTTACAATGGAATTTTAGCTGTAACTTTAACTATTAGCTCTTACATTCAGACAGAAGATAAAAGGGATGCTTGGTACATCACTGCTGCCTTCCATTACCTATAATTATCCATGTTCAGACCACACAGGGAGATAGAAATATACATGGGATAATCATTAGTCTTTCCAATACATGGTGCTCACCCATGAAAACTACTAAGTATCTTGAAGGAGGCAGGGTTTTGCTTTATATTGTGGATGCTGTAACTAAATGCAAAGTAAATAGGCAAGTTTTAAGAAGTCTATTATTTTGAGATATGTCCCTTGTAAAATTTTATTCAAGGATGCATCCTTACAATCATGTACTTCGTAACAACTTCCAATTAGTACAGATGTTCTGAATTAATGAGGCTAGACCTCAGTTTCAAAGAAAAGTATGCCAACTTGCTAATATAATTATTGAGATCTGTCTTAGAAAGCAACACTTCTATCCTCAATACTCCAGGCAAAAATCTGCTTCAAAATGCTTACATCTCTTATAATTAAATCTCCTTTCTGAAGTTCCAGTCAGGTTTTATTTAGGATCGTTTTCTAACTTTTTTTTTTTTTTTTTAGGTAAAATGTGGGGTTTTTAAAATGTAAGGAAATACCATCCTTTCTACATCAGCCATACAATATAGATTTTTTTTTTTTAGCTCTCAATTTCACTAGGCCAAGCAAAGCTGCTCTTACAGTATCTTCTTACAACCCTAATTCATTATTCTTCCAGCCATTCTTGTAGCTGTCCTTAATATTACTTCTATTCACAATTCACATCTCTGGAACATGTGAGAGAGAACTTGTACACAGTATTTCAGATGAATTCTCACCCAGTCTTTCTACAATGGTACCAACATATCCTTATCTACTTAACACTAACATTTTAAGCTGATTGCCAACAGATGATCTGTTACCTTCTGATACCCTCACAGATCTCATTTTTAGTCACTTTTTTCCCATAAGATCATTGATTACATTTGACAAATCTGTTATTCCCCTTAAATGCACAAATCTCTGTTCATCATTCTAGCACAGGGCTACAAGCTCCAGTCAATACTGAATTTAATCTATTTTTACCCTATCTGATGGATGAAGTCCTAAGCTAGAGATTCATGTTCTCATGTAAAACCAAAGCCGAAAATGTTTTGAAGCTAAATTTAGGGAGGAAAACTGCATTTAGTGATAGACTATCATGTCTTTTCCTTAAAATATACTGTCATTAAAAGGGAGAGGTAATAAAGTATGAAAAAATATTCATCTGTTGGGATTTTTTAAAATCTCTTACAATTTCCAAAACAAAAAGCATATGACCTTATACACCCAACCTTTCCTCCCACCTCTGTACTATCTGAAAGTGCCAACACTACCATATTCAGTATTGAAACAAAACCCCAAGACAAAGGATATGACAACTCAGACATCTTCAGCCCTGGGTTAATCTCTTTCCCTTAAAACAAAATGCAGTAGTTTTCAACAGAGTAGCAACAGAGTAAAAACAGCTTTATAGTAGGATGCCAAAAAGTCATTATATTGAATAATAAAAAAAATACATTAAGTTAACATGCCCAGCAGAGAAAGTTCCTTGTCACTAAGTAACAGAAATGGTGAGGAAAACGATCTTTAGCCCCACAACCTTGGATTCTCCTTTTGTAAGGAAGATCCTGGCCAGCAGCTTATAGAGACTCAAATTCATAATAATAGCTCATTATTGAAAACCAAAGACTGGTCTTTGGGGGTTTGCTTCCCTCTTGAGAATGTAAGATTCACATTTTTCATGCTATTACTGCTGTAGAGCAGAGGAGGATTTGTCTGTAACATCATCTCTTTTCAAGATACAATTGCAAGACATCCTTTCCATAAAATTCCAACCTACTTAGTGGTTTCAAACTTGGCCTTTCCACTTGTAGATCTATGTCCCAGCTTCTGCTGTGGCAAATCAAACACACTTAATGTCTAGAATACTGAGACAATTTGAGAAATCATGTGCAGGATAACTATTCCTTCTCACATTTAAAGCAGACTTTAAAAGTTTTTCTACCAGGAACAACTACTGCTGATTCCGTACACTTTTCAAACTCTGCTTTTTAAAATCAGTTTCTTTGTAGCTTTCCTTGATGTTGCATAGGGCTGAAAATACTTTTCTCCTCTTCCTAATTTACACAGCAACAGCCAATAAAGTTTCCTTCTTCTGTAGATGATTTTATAAGTTAGGCATCTAATTTTACTTCAATTATTTTTATTTTTACTTTCAATTTTCCTGTAATATCCTTCAGTACTGGAGGAGAAAGGATATAGAGCTAAAATATTTAGCCATAGTCCCCTTCTCACTTCATCTTTCTTCAGAAATTCTTTAAACATTAAGTCACTCATAAAACCAATGCATTAAACCATCAGACTCAATTAAAAAATATTCCCTCCTCTCATTTCCTTCCATCTGAATGTTCTCCTTCCTTTACAAAGGATAAACCACACAACAAAGACTGTTATTCTTAGACGTCTGATTTATTTTATTCACCTTTCAAGAGAACTGAGGTAACTGTGACTTTCAGAAGGATTTATTGTCTCGTTTGCACTATTGTCTCCCTCTGGAGATATCAGATTTTGCTGTCTCTCTTCCGCCAAAATAGAAATAGATGGGCTAGCTGAAGTGCTAGATCTGATTTCTGGCTTGTCCCTATTACTCTGTCCATCGACTGAAGCTCTGTCTGCAGGACCAAGCCAGCACCAGGTCTCCTCCTTTTCCCAGGAACTGTACCACATTTCAATACCACTGGAATAACTGAAAAACTGCCTGAAAAGTTCATCAGTTTCAAGGTTCCCTTATTGCTTATATCCAGCCCTGGTAGTTCTTTACTGAGATTAAAAATCAGACACCTAAATAATGAAGGTCTTGTCAACAATCTTCTAAATCAGCAGCACGTGATCTCCAGCACAGTGTAGAGATCTTCCTCTTGCTCAGTGTGACCACATTCAAATGCCTTAAATCACCTCCATTCAATGTGCTCATTACGTAAAACAAGTGTTTTACCCCTCAGTGAATGATTCTACAATTGTGGCATAGTCCCATGCTTATTTCCTGTGCCACAAGTTTTGCTAATTTTTTTACTTGACTGTTTCCAAACATTTGTCTACCTCTTAAAAGTGAGCTAAGAAAATCTTTGCAGTTCCACTCACCAACTCACTATACTGAGATATTTTTAAGGAAACAGATTCCACTGGAATGACTTTAGTACTGGTATATTACACAAGCAGAATATTCTGGAGGAATACTGAAAGGCAACAGCACAGAAGAGAGTGCTAGATCCCTCTTCTGCCTCACCAAAAATCCATTGTTACATCTTCCCAGATGATCACAATTAGAAACCAAAGCTGTGCTTTCAAAAGTTTACTTAGCTATGCAAAAAATGTGTTCCTGCTTCTGCTATTGTGATCGCTGCATAAGACTTATGAAATCAAGTTTATGCAAATGATAATAATCTTTCAAAATGTCTCATCAGCTGGGAGAAAAGTGATGTAGGGCCATGACAGCAGTTTTTCAAATATGCAAAGGTTGCTGCAAGGAGAATGATTACAATTCTCAGTGCCCCTAGTGGACGGGACAAAGAGTAAAGCATTTAAATTAGAGCAAGGGTAATTCAGATGAGATGTTAGGGAATGAAATAACGAAACAATAGAATGTATTTTACTTGGGAAACAGTGGAGTCTCCAAAACTGCCAGTTTTTCAGAACAGACAATAACTCCTCTTGCACTTTCTCCCAGGCTTGCCCTTCAGCTAGGCAAAACACATGGAATTCCAGGAGGTACTTAAAAAACAAGCAGATGCAGCACCTAGGGACATGGTTTAGTGGTGGACTTGGCAGCGCTGAACTCTTGAAGGGTCTTTTTCCAACCTAAATTATTCTATGATTCTAAAATATATTCTTATGATTGTAAAGGATTTAATGGTAAACACAAACACTCTATTTGTCAATCTGATCATCTAAAGAGCAGTTTACTTTTAAAAAAATCTAATTGCAGATCTATAGAGAGTTTGAAAAGTTTAGAACGTTGTATTACACATTCTCATGAAATCCCTTTATAGCCTTCAACTTCTTGCTATTTTTTTAATTATCTAAATTTTACAGGGAAAAGAAAATATAGACTGATGCCCACATTCCTTTTTCCCTGACCCTTACACTATGACTGTTCTCTCTGTCTCACTGTTAAGTACAGTAATACTCATCTTTCTTACCTGGAGCAGGACATCTGTTACTTTTTTTCTGTTATGATATTCCCTTTTTCTCCACATACCTCATTACTTTTCTGTTCATCCTGAAACTCCAGCCTGTACTGTTAAAAAAAAAAAAAACCAGAACTCAAATAATCTTCTCAAATTCTTCTAGCATTGGATTCAGGGCATTTTGTTATAACTGTTATTTCTTGGATTTTCTTTACCTCTCCCTTATCTTCTGCTTCTGCCCTCTGAATGTTCCTCGCATGCCTTTTTTTCCCCTTTTATTTGTTCCTTTGAAGTTCTTATGAGAATCTCTCTGACACTTCAAGTACATTCAGTAACAGTAACAAAACATGGTAAATCGGTATTTTTATCAAAACAATGTGGAAAAATCCAATTTCATTTACTGAAAGTCCATCTTGGACAATTTAAAGGCTGCAATTTGATTCCAATTGCACCCTATAAATGCCAGACAGAACAAGGAACTGTCACTATAACTGGCAAGTTTGATAAAAGATATAAACACAGCAAGTCTCTGTTTTTATAATGGCTCACTTCTTTGTTATCTCCTGGTTCTGTGGGTGGTGCAAAAGAAAATGCAAAACACTGCCACCAGTGAAGTAATTTTTAAGGCAAGTACGCAATTTTTCTTATAAATAAGAAATACTGAGGCCATTTATGTGATAAGACTACCAAAAAAATTCTCTGCCAATGACTCAATGACTTCCCAGCGCAAGTGCTTTACAACAATGCATCTCCCTCTGACATCTACATTGCATATTCTCTTTGTTCTAAATGCTTAAATAGGAAATTAATCTACTATATACTTTAAAGCTGAAAACTCAGGATGTCTTTTCCAGCATTTATTATTCAAAAGAAAAGTAAAACATAGCTTCTTTAGACACATACTCGGATAAACCATTGGGATGAGTGCAACAAGCAAGCTTTACTGAATTTTCCTCCTTAGGGTCAATGACTAAGAAAATGAAAGAACTTGTTGCATTGTCACAAATACCACTACACTGCTGCTATGCATTTACTGATTTAGTGCATGCTGCAAAACGATTTGGTAAGAACTCCACTGTGTACTTAGGTTCAGTTTCACATTTGTTTCCATCCAGTGGTCTGGCCCAAATGCAAGGTTAAAGAAATGTGCAAGCAAAGCCTACATAGCATGTTTGATCTTATAAAAAATTCATGAATATTGTTACCACATGCTTTCTCCACGCAGGAAAAGGAATCTAAATACCATCTGTGCAAGATAGTCTAATTAGGGGATTAGGAGCACAGAAGTTCTGTGTTCCAGCCCCTGCTCCCTGGGCCACTGAGGCAGAAATGTGAGAGAAGGAGAGGAAAGGACAGCAGCACCCTCCTGGCTCCAGTGCAGACAGGAGTTAACTACCCTCCCAGAATTAAGTTGTGCAGCTCTACCCATGGGAGTGTGCACTTTTTTTTTCCCCCTTGATGTATAATGCCTGGCCCAGCACAAGGCCTGTGAATAAACTTGGCACTAGATGAATCACATTTTAATAAGTTCAAATGATATTCTGCAACCAACTGGTATTTAATGGCTGCAGCATACCACTGGGACCAATTTTTCAGGATTTGGCAGCAACAATAGAAAACTAAATGATAAAAGCACGTAAGTAGTTCTTAAACAAAATAAATGAGGTATAAACATAAGTAAAGGCTGTACTGAATATATAAAAAGTCTGACTACACACAAAACCAAAGATCCATTTGGAACCACACAATTTTAGAAACAGAAGTGATAAATGTACAAAGCAATGTTCTGTTACAATAGTCTCTAACATGCTTCCCCATCCATTTAAAACTGTTTGTTTCCCACACAGTTTTTCTCAAACACAGGACAATTTATGAATGCTAGTAAAAACATGCAACCAAAACCCTTAAAGGAAAATAAGATCCTTTTATTTTGAACATGAATTCTGACAAGTTTCAACAGCTTATATAATATTCAACAATTTGACAGAAATTTGTAGACCTAAGCAATGAACTCCCTCAGAAATATATATTCAAAAGGTTTTTTTTTTTTCCTTTGGCTTACCAAGTGCTCACAAACAGATGGATCCTATTTGTTTAACATATTTAATACTTTTATTTTCTTGTTTATTTTTTTTTTACCATTTCCGTAGTGGCTGTTGATAGTTCACTTCGACTGAAGAAAAATCAAAATGTGAGGCAAGTCATGAATCACAATTATGCAACTAGTCAGCTTTTTGACTGAATGCACACGTGTATCTCATGTATCACCAACTAAAATTTGTATTCTGAAAACATTTTCCAATTTGAGGCTACATCAGAGTATCTTTGTGAATCAGTGTATTTTTCCAGACTCTGGAAATATTAGATGCCATGCCCACTGCTGGGCTGATTTTAGAGTTAGGAGAATGCCTATGAAAAGTCAAAGTGATACAGCAATGTTGTGCAGGATGACCAATCAGGGAGGGAACACCAGGTCTCCAGGAACTTGCAGTAGCACTGCCAAGATTGGATCAGGTCTTTACTACTGCTCAAATAAAGCACAAATACCTTTTAAACGCACAGCTTAACAGTAAAGATCATCAGTGTTGAGCAATAATTAAGTTGGAGAAGAAAATTACTCAAGTCAGTAAGCGCTGAGGTATTTAACATGATTATGTCACTGACCCTAATTTTGATTTTCAGTGTTCCCCCTTGTTTAGTCTAGCACTGCTGTGGAAAAGCAAAGACTGATTACAAGGAATAATGTCTTAAAATGATTTGCCAAGATCCAGCTGGCCATCCAGAAGAAAAGCAAATCCCCAAACATAATTTATTTAACTACTTAAGCTAGATTTTAAAGTAGCTCTGAAACATCAGGGCTCTACTAACTTTCCTGGAAAGATCTGCTTTGATTAAAATTTTATTAAATTCACTAAAACAAAACAAAAGCAAAACAACCAATTCTTTAATCAAGTATATATTCACTAATCAGCCAAGCCAGAATGGACTGGCTTCTCCCAGCATAATGAACTTTGGTTTTCCAGCTGAGTTCCACGAGTACAAGAGGAACAGAAGACAACAAATAGCATATCTACACTCTACCATGAGAGCATGGTAGAGTGGATATGGTATTTATTATCTTCTCCAAGTGCTCACATGCAGAGCCCTCACTGGTTAGTGCTCCCAATATTCCCAGATACTGGATTCTGCACGCTGCCAGCAGATGTGAGGGTGCTGCTTACTCAGCTCATGAACGCTTGCCAGAGCTGCTTTGCTGCTCCAGGCTGCACTAAATTAATCCCAGCAAAGGCAAGGTTTATTTGCTTCTCCAATAGTTTCAACAAAATACTGATGGCACATTTCTGAGCAAGGCTAAGGGTGAGTGAGCACTGGAGACAGCCTTGGAAAAGCCAGAGCTCGGCTGGAATGCTCTTTCAAGTCCACATTACCTACAGGGTATTCACCTCAGAAAATCCACTTACCCTTTACAAGATACTGCTGTTTGCTCTTCAAATGTTTACACAGAGAAAACTGTTAGTAACAGTGCATATATACATTTAAGTCAAGGACACAGAGGTAGCCAATAAGGGTAATAAAATCAAATAAAGGGCAAGCTATGGAACCTCCTTCCCAAAGCTCTAAACTAGAACGAAGACAACATTTTTTTTTTCAGCAAGAAATTATTTTCAAATGTCTGCCATTCTCAATTTTGCATGACTGATTTTGGTTTAGATTTTTATGATCATAAAATTCAAGCTAAATTAACAGAGGTAAGACCAACTTTGCTTCCATTTTCAATACCTCATCTAGAAGAAATGTCTTGCTCTATATATTGGTAAGGTGAAGTTTTTCTGTCTGAAATCCAGACCCATGGTGTTACTAAACTCATTCTTTTTCCCCTTTTACCTGCCTGGTGAGTCAAAAAACTGCTACAAATCGAGCTTTACATACGGCTTTTCTGTCTATATGCTAAATACCTTACCTATCTACACCACAGCAAAATTCTAACAGGTACATAAAAAGCCAGCACAGCACTAAGTTGAATATTTTTAATCTAATGCAATTGAATTCATTAAAACACAATTTCAGTTGGACAGCCACTATTAGCAACACAGGAAAGAAATATTAAGAACTTAGAACAAACTCCATAATTGCAAATGCTAATAAATAACTCATGTATTAAGAAAGCTGAAATCTGATGTTTCAAACTGCAGGTATTGCATGTGAGAAAGAACTTCTCTCAAGCAATATTTATTCCACATATGCTGATAAAGGCATTACTGCCAGTGGGAGCACTCAAATGCTAAACTGTAGGCTAGGCAATAATAAAAAAGTTTGTCTGCTCCTGGTGCAGCAGAGAAAGAAAGAAATAGGGAAATTTCTATACTCAACTTTTATTTTATTTATGTATACACGGATTTTCTACACCCAAGCTACACACAACATGTATTTGAACAATATCCAACAGTGCACTATAGAACTCATGAAATATTTTGGGTTTCAGGAAGTTTTCAGCTTCCTGAGTAGTACTTAGGTTTTTTGGCTCAGCCTTGACCTGCATTTGTAGCTTTTCCATGGCCATCTATAAAAATTATTCTCATGGAGCAAAAATTTCTGAAGGGCACTCTGAGAGCTGACACGTGGGAAGAAATGGAACTCTGAGATAACTGCAAGATAACTGAAGGGCAAATCTTTCCAATCTTTTAAATAACAATCTTCAATGATTCAGGTACAAAATAATGTCATGTTTATTCGTAAATAAAGAAGTTTTCAGTGAGCAGTTTTTGCACTTTATAATGAAAAAAATCATCTTAACTGGCCTTGAAATATCCACTAAAAACCATCAGATTATTCAGAAACCTACTGGAAGTCATTACTTTTAAATTCTTTAAGTTTCAACAGAAATAAATATTCCACAGCTGAGCTGGAACCTAAATATTTTTTTTCTGTTTCAGCCAAGCATGCTTTTAAACTAACACACTCAACTTTACACTCATCCTCAAGGAACTGCTCATTACAATCTTTGCCAGCCTGAGTTTCCTGATATTTATGACTTTGTATTATTATTTTCTCAGAAATACAGCAGTAAAAAGTTTTTTTAAGCTAGATAAATGAGCTATTTACAGCTGGAACAAATCTGACAGATTCTACTTCCTCCACCAACACTGTTTGTTGGAGTCCCACAGTCATGACTTTGTCACAAAGAGCCTCAGCAGGGTTTAATGGGAATGTCAAGTGCTGGCACTCAAGCCTTGTGGCAGAAGCAGTGAAAGTGAATGCAGGACAAAGTAATGAGATGGTGCTACCTGATTTTCCCTTCTCCCAAAGGCAAATTGGTATAAGGAAGAAGAGTTAGGTTTACGTTATCAAGCCACAGGAAATGAAATTCATGAATGGCAACAGAAGCAGGGGAGAATTTCCTCACTTCTCCCTGTAGATTGCCTCTAGAAGTCACCAACTCCGGAGTTTTAATAACATACCCCATCTCTTTTCAACCATGTTTCTGAAATGCTAGCTCTGAGCTTTCTTTACAAATGCTGCTGTGTTTAGCTCAGTAGCTGAGAGTGCTGTATGGAGGTTCCTGAGATTCCCCCGCCCTTGGGAAAGTTGGCACAGCACTGGACCCAGCAGGAGAGCTCAGGAATGAAAGAGAACTCAAGGCAAGGGAGAGTCAGAAATCTCAAAGACCTCCTAAAGCCACTGCACGTTGACTCCAGGCTCTTCATACCCCTTTTTGAACTCTCTTGACTATTTAAAAAATGCCACATACTATAATTTCCTTTTTTTGTTCCTCCATTAACCTCTACCAACGAAACATCAGAACATAAAACATTTCTTTCCTTGCAGGACTAGGCTCAAACTCTGCTTTCCCCCAGTACTGCATCCCCATCAGTGGTGAGCTGAAGATGTTTGAGTAACAGACTTAACAGAATTATTGTTTACCTAATACATAGGGTTAGGCTTCTGGCAGCCAGAAACTGTGGTTTGAAAGAGTTTGCATCTGGACTTAAGTACTTAGTAGCCATTGAAAGACCTATTCTTCAGTTATTTATTTCCTTTAGGAAAAGTTTGTACCAGCGTATTGCACCATCTCATCATGCCAGAAGGAAAAAAAAAAAAAAAAAACCAAAAAAGAAAGAGGCTGAGATTTTCCAATTCAGTAAGCTGGGAATTTTTTTTTCAGAGTTTCTCCAGAACAATGCCTCAATTAAGCAAAATGATAAATCATTCTCCATTTAATGGGAGTGAGAGAATAGACACAAAAATCATTTTCTGACAGTCATCTCAGAAAACATGCAATCTTTAAACATTACATTCTAATTAGAAATGATAACGAAAAAGGAGCAGTGGAATTTTTCTTGATTTTCACATGCTGGTTGTCAAAGCACAAGAAAAGCTCAGAAAACGTGCTTTCGCTTTCTACGCCCAGATTGAATCCTTAAGCCTTTTGCTCCTTAAACTGTTTAATCTGGCCAAATGAAAAAAATCATTTCCAAGAGGGAGATAACACAAGCTCTTCCTTGAACAGAGCTTCTTGAAAAATGCTACCATGATTGTTATTCCAGTGAAAAAGGATCTTGTCAGTTTATCCAGGAAGTAGCCAGCTAATAAATCATTCATCAAATGGCAACAGCCATTTCATATATTAAAATTTCAGGGTTTATGAGGCTATCTCCAGTACAGTGGAGGATGAGCAGATAGTGAAGAAAAGGTCTTCATCGTAATTCTACAGCTGTTCTCCCACTTTCTTTAAATGAAAATTTACAGAAGAAGACACAAAAAACCAACCATAACAAAAGTCCAAATAAAACTAGCTCAGCTATGAGGCACAATGGTCTGATGAATGCTTTACACAGGAGAATCATCCAAAATTTCATCAAAACTTTAAGAAAAATTGATGACATCTTCCATCAAAAAATCTCATTTCTTTTAATTGAATAATTGATAGGAATGTGATGATTTTTTTTTTTTAATTGAAGATATGTCATTCAAATATATATTGGCTGGTTTAACTGCCTGTATATCTGGCAAGGGGTCAGGACTACCAAAAATCTTTCATCTCATAGTAGCTTAGAATTTTGACTACTAGAGTTGATAAAACTACTACAACACCTCTGTAAAAAGCCCTCAACTTCAGAGCTAATTTGGAATAATATTTGTTACTTTTCTTCCATGCCAAGACCACTTCCCCGTTCCCTTCTAGTACATGCTATTCATTTTCTTAATGCTTTTCCACCAACAATACAACTGTTTCTATCCTCAGCTTTTTTCTGATGTAGATGAGTAGCAGTCTCTAAACCAATATGCTTCACAGATAGTCCCTTAGAACAGGTGTAATTTATTTTGTGGACAAATCCTGAAGTGAGTTTCTTAGAAGACACCAGCTAATTTAAAAGAAAAAGAAAACCTTTCCCACATCTTCTCAGTGTTTAACCTTCCTTTTGAAACCTCCTGCTTTTTTCTTTTCAAATCTAATGCAAGCAAAAAAGAAAGGAAGACAGTTCATCAGCCGCCTTCCTGGACACATAAAGAGTTATTTGAAAGCTTTATCAACATTTTGCAAGAGACTTCTCTTTAAAAACCAAGTTCCCACCACTTCCTTTGTGGTTCCACTCAAACTGTGGGCAATAGCATTAATTAAAACCAGTCAGCCAGATTTAGAGTATGCGCTCTGTTTGTTGTTTTAAATTGTTGAATATCAATTACCTTATTATTTTGTGATTAGCATGAAACATATGCATCTATGTCTTGTGGCTTTTGGCAGTGATTTAAAAAAAAAAAAATCAGCAACTTTGCATAAGGCTGTAAACCAGCATGTTTCCAGGCATTTTTAGCGCTGACTAGAGCCATTCTCAATCTGCTCACCAGCATGAAGTTAATTAGGAGAGGCATGAAGCTTATGGCTGGGTGCAGAAATCAGCAATGGAGCAAAATTATCCTTTTTTTGGCATCAGCCAGAAACTGCCACTGTGTCTACATGACTTTTTTTTTTTAAATGCTTTTACTGTTAAGTATCAGTTTAAGCTTTAACTTTGTATCTTATCCAATTTTCTAAATCCTTCAATGACTGTAAATTGATGAACATATGAAAACACGGGGAGCTAATTATGTGGAGCTCAGGGAGGTACAGTAATGTACTAATTTCCAGAAAATCCTGTTTCAGACATGGCCTTGGGATTCCTTTACCCACAGTTCATTTTTGACCAGAGTGCAACTGGCCCTTTTACTCACAGAATATCCATGTAAAAGGGAAACTCCCTGAATGTATCATTACAGTCCACACAGGGAAAAAATATCACTGCAGTCTTGGATAAATGGATTTCATCAAGGCCCTATCTATTTTTCTAGTTACAAGATGGCAGTGTAAGCAAAGGAAAATGATGGAAGACTTACATAGGAAAATCTTCCTACAAATGTCCCTAGTAATATATTTTGCTCCTTATATCGTATTGGATAAGGGATTTATTCGAAAAGAGGGTACATTAAACAAACAAACAATCTAGGCCTAGATGAAATTCAAACTCCTTTGTTTTAATTCATTTTGCAAACTAAGGATGGATTCCCTTGGCTAGGTCACATTTTACAGTAAAAAGGACCTCTCAGCTACATAGTAAAGCATTTGTTACCCCTGCTATGCCTAAAATGTGCGCATACATTAGTTTTTCAATTTAGACAGCCTGCTTTTGAAATTACTCCCAAACCATTACCCTCTGTACTGTATTTTAGCTTTGTAGTGGGTGGAAGTCCTGCAGTGTGTGACCTGGATTCCCTTCAGATAAAGCCAAAGCAGAAGACAAGGTCCAGGAGAGAGCTAAGGTCATTCAGGACAAGCATATAGACCAGACCTCGCTTAAAGGAGAAGCCTCAAAAGCCACAAAAAACTGATGCTGAAGCCTTACCCCAACCCTTTCACTAATATCACAATGAGTGTTTGTCAACATCAATATAAACTGAGTCTTGTTAGGTGTCCTCTGGTTCATGCTAGCAGAGTTTCACCAGAGGAAGCTGAATCTCACATCCAATACGGTTCTCATACACCAAGGAGACACAATTAGACTCATACACCAACATTAGCTGGGTGCACGAGGGCACATGGGAGGATGGAATAACAAGAGTTCAGATGCTTTCAACAGGAGGAAGACTGGGATGTTCCAAGTCGTCTCCTTTGTTCTCTTCTTCAGAAAAGAGATATCATAATGGCTCTTTTCTGGAAACACCCATTGTCTCTTCCAACACTGACATCTGTTTCTATTCAGAGTACTACTTTAAGAAGTGCCATGAGCTTATCACATTCAAAAAAAGACTATTTTGTCAAGTGAACCTTTCTCTGATTGCTTAAACCCTCAAAACAGTTCTCTGAAAGAGGACCCACACTCTTTGGAACACTGTTGCCAAATGATACAGAGTACTAAATACCAAAAGCCAGGAGACTGAAGATGCAGTCCCAGCTTCCCAAAGCAAAATGCATTCAAGCACAGTGACATCTCTTGCATCAACCACTACCTGTGCACTTCAAAGCACAAAGCAGGACTTGGACTTTGGAACTAGATACAAGTTCAGACAGAACCACCAGGTTATTTCAAAACTTTGTAATTACAGCATTCCATCATGTGAAATTCACATTAAAACATAATTAGAACATTAACATTTTGCTAGATAAATACAAAAGATAAATTTTATAATGGACACATCAATCAAATATTGGCATGTCTGACCTTAACTTTTCCTCTACTTTGAAGATTATTTAAAGACACTGTCACGATATCATAAGCAAAAAAACCTCAAAATGTTACCCACAAGTGGGAACTAAGACAGTCCTACAAACATGTAGGTTTCCAAAAGGAAAGCAATGTTACTAATAAAGTAGATGAATACTGAAGAGTAGAGATGGCAAAAGAAACCAGAATTTAGAATTACAAGTTATATTAAACCCCATTATTTTTACCATATCTTGCTTGTGGCAAAAACATGCTTATCTGTGACAAACTTTTGCAGAGAAATACAAATAATTTTCTTTCTTTTACTCATTATTCACACAAGAGATCATTGAATTTGGGGACAAGATGAACACAGAAAGGAAGCTTCTGCATTTTTCTAAATTCAGAATTAACATTAGAAGAACTTTGAAGAAGGACAAATCAATTAAATAGTGAAAGCAGATACTGAAACAATGAGAACTCCAGAATCCAGTGAAACTTCAGGTTCTAATGAAAACACCTTGATATTGCTAATTCTTCTGAAGGCAGAGATTAAAAAAAAAACAAACATGTATAGTCCAGGCAATAGTATAAATATATGACTCATGAGGGACTAAATAGAAAGAAAACACACCATATTTATCAGTACAGTTAACTCCAGCAGTAATGTTCGCTTATAAACATGATGGAAATGCAAAGATTAACACAATTTGAGTACTGCACAAATACTGCATCAAGTACTTTATAAGTGCACCCAAAATACAAACAAACATGCACATTTCTGATCATAGAAGAATCACAGTAGACTGCAGCCATTTTTGTGCATATGAGGGGTTTTTAAAGATATTTTCCCCTTATTTATTCTTTTGTTTTGAAACAGTTTTTTGACAGTGGTCAAGCAAAAGGAAGGATTCAAGCTGCCTGCTTGTAAGGTAAAAACTTTTTATACTACATTCTTGGCATTTTGAAGAACAAATTTCCCTATCCTGACTCTTGCATAAAAAAGTTTGAGATTAGCTGATTTTCCTGGGCAGTCACTACTTCATAGCAATCATTTTATGTTCAGGAAGGAGCTGTCATTCTATAGTTATTTTTACATAAGCTAAAATTCTATATGAAGACAATTACAAATATGGTAGTGGAAAGCATGGACAAATTTTAAAAAAGAGTAACAATACTCTTCTGTTCTGTGTTGGCTTTGCTCCACTAATTGGCTGAATTGTGCAGGATTGCTAGGGAAGATTAATTGAGGCTAATGAACTGAGGTGCCTGCAAAGGGCAGGAAAGGCCCAGCTCTCCGAGGCTGGTCACAGGGGCTGCTTTCAAAGCAGCAGGTATATACAAATACACCCAAGTTAGGAGCAGGAGCTTGTCAAAAGGCGGGAGAACAACCAAGTTCATGTAACCCATTCCTTATCTCTGCGTGCTTTTCCAAACCTAAAACAAAAGTTGACAAAAATAAATAAATAAATCCAAGCAAAACCAACCAACTTGCTCTAAATTTAGTCTTAGTCATTAAGCTACATGCCAGCTGAAGCTGTTCATCCCTTTGGACCTATGAGATGTCCTCAGATGATGTATTAAGTGCAGTGGCTGTGAGGACCACGGCTGGACCATGTGCTACCTCTCCAGAGCAGGGAGCCAAGTCTGCCCAAAGGCTGAGGCTAAACAGCTTCCTGAAGTTCTGCTAATCAATTAGCCCAGCTCCAGGCCAGCCCAGAGAGGGAATGGCTCAAAGGGAAGGGTGGGGAGCAGCAGGACAAAGCCATCTCTTGCCCTAGAAGAGCTTTTCTTGTGTCTCTGTGCCTTGAGCATCGTTATGCCACGAAGAGCCGCATTAATCAATGTTCACAGGGCTGCTTCAAACACAGAAACACAGAGCTGGCTACTCTATTCACTGGACACTTGCACAACTTTGGAAGCTGCCACCAAGAGACAGGAGAGGGAAGGGGGAACGTGTCCCCTCCGTGTGACAGCCCCCACGCGAGGGGAGCGCGGCGTCGGCCACCGCCCGGGATGCAGAGCATCCCCAGGGAGCCAGGGCCTCGTCTGCATCAGCACAAGTGCATAATTGCTGAGAATCCGGAAAATTAAAGCTCCCTCAGTCATGAATGCTGCCATTATATACACATAATGTCCTAGGTGTCATTTAGAAGTGCCTGCAATCGACGCTATAAATTAAGATATCCACACCTCCCTCTGAAGGCTTTAGAGCAATGAGTCCTTACACAGAGGAAAACAAAACCAGTTTTCCATGCTTCTATGGCTCTAGATGTATTCTATAAGCTCTTTTAATTTAACCCTGAGAGAGAAGTTTCAAAAGCATCTTTCATTGATGAGGGAATTTCTATTTAAAACTTTAACCAAAATTATCTCAGTTGTCTTTGAAACCTTTTCTCTGGTCATATGCTTATATCCCAGAGCACATATGACAATGTAGTATCTACTCAACAAATACAGTCCTCTTAAAGTTTACTCAAGAAGAGGGACAAAAAGCACTATGGCCTTAATGACTCTGAAATGCTAATTTCTTGTTTTTCCTCATGAATGCTAGAAAAAACAATTGCACATTTCTATAATTAGCAGTTAGCACTTAAATCTTATGCTAAGATATACAGACATTTTTTAAGCAAAAACACTACTACAGCACACCCCACATTTAGGGTGTTCTTGCATAAGAGACAAATTATTATCATGCAAACAAAAAGAACATAAATGACATGGCAGAATTCTTAACACACATTCATTTCTCAGAGAAGAAACAATGAGAAGCTGTTTCAGGAAGAAGAAGGAAATCACTGCAACTCAAAATACAAAGACCATGACAGCAGCCAAAGGTCACAAGTTTAAAAGTGTGCCAAAAAAGCTCTGACACCAGCCCAAAATAGGCATGCTGCAAAGTGCCATCTGTGCAATGTATGTAAATGTAAATGTTTTTGTGATCTGTCTGAAAACTCAAAGGAAATATAACCACAGCCTGTGGACAACTACACTTTGCTATTTCTAGGAAATTCAGGTGTGGGATCTCTTCACACTGGCTTGTATTTAGCTTTAAAGGATACAACCCCTCTGATAATTCTGCTTTGAATACAACACACAGAGAATCCCCAGTGCTTTTGTTGGCTATTGGAAAAACACTGCAAAAACAGATGTAGCATTTGGCTGAACAGCATTAAACCTACTAATATTACACTAACTGGATATGCCTCAGTGTCTACTGAGTGTCCTTAAAATAAATTTAAAATTTTTAAAAGTACTCTTCTTCCCAAATTCCACATCATTTGATCCAACATTTTCATCCAATAAAGTACTCTGGAGTTTTTGTATTTAGTCCTCACAATACATTTCTTTTCACAAAGCTTTAGGAGAAGACTTTATTATATATTCAAAATAAATATGGCTTTAACAAAAATCTGAAAATTTTTCTTAAAGCAACAGCAACATATTTCAGAGCCTAAAGAAAGAACCCATTCATGGATTTTCACCCAAAATTCTCTCTTAAAGATATTAAAAAAAAAAAAAGGAAAGAAACCCTGAATCCTCCTCTCTGCTTTTTATTTTTAAGTTTTACTTGAAAAAACATGGTAAGTACACACAAGTGTACATAAAACATAATACACCGATTTTTTTAATTGCACTGCAACTCTATTGACTGAGAGTCCTGCACTTATAACATTAACCTAAGCATTAAGTTCCAGTGCAATGGCTGGTTAGTGTAATATTGTACTTCAACTGACCTGAAGGTTTAAAATATTCCCCCCAAAGAAGGGATATATGTAGCTCAGAATTAAAGACCAAAGCAATATAAATTTTATGGCATTTTTCTAAAATTACCCAAATTAAATATGAGAAAGTGGAAAAGTATGTCAAGGATTTGGCTACAAAAGTTACATCACAATGTATCAGTAAATCTTAATATATACATCCACATATATATATATATGCTTTTAAATACCTTAACCTACTTGTTAGGGGAAGCATAAAACAAGGAACAGCAATTAAAAAAATAATAATAAACATGAGCTACAGAAACTAGAAAAAATTATCTCCCTGGGGAACAGCAAATTTAGGTCTTACAAAGCCCTGGAAGAAAGGAGGACTGTAATCATTACATTTGCAAATAATGTGGAATCACAGAGAGTAAAAGCATTGAAGAACAGGAACAGAGAAGCATCGACTCTGAAGAAATGTATGAACAAAATCAGGCATATGGGTGGAATATATTCTGCACTGAGGTTAGAAAAACATATTCACTTTAACTATGAACTATAGGGGGAAAACTGGAATGAGTCTGGAAAACGTTCAACGTATTCACAAAAAAAACTTGCATGAAGATTGGTGATTGCAGGAGGATTACAGGCTCCAGGCAGCCATTAGTAAAATTAGGAAGTATTCTAGATGAGGATTCGTTAGCTACCACAGTATTTACTTGGTTCAGAGAAAGACTGGAAAAGACAGAAGTGTAAGATTCTCTGCTACAACTGAATGTACAAATTGGAATGATAATGAGACAAAATGCAGAGGGTATTATTTGGGTCAATTTGCAGTTGATGCAAATCTGGATGGAGTTACTCACTATGGTGTTTATTTAAATAATCTAGTTTTTGAATGATGGAAAACACAAAGAAAAAGGAAGAAAACCAGAGCAAGTCTCAGGCCTATCATGTATAAAGTACACAGACTTTGAAATCAGCCATGAAGAATGTGTATTAGTTACTCCAGTGACAGCAGTCCGAGGGGAGAAAAAAAGGCAAGAAGGAAAAGGATTATTAAGAGCCAAGAATCCATTGTTTAGCTAACTATGGAGCATATTTAAAAACAAGTGTCCTTTTCAAAAACAGATTACAGGATGAAGTATGAAAACAGATGATAAAATTTTTAAATCTCTTGTAATACTTAAAAATCAAAGCTCCAGCCATACAAAATAATGATAATTCAATCTAAGTTCTTCAAATAAAAAGATGCTTCCCTCACTTAACTAGGTAAGTTAGTCTATAGCCTTAGCTGGTTCTGCAGCTCCCTGCTGGGAATTCTGTGATTCCCTGCTGGAATTAAGGGTGCAGGACAGGAAACTTAAGACTGAAGCTTTGCATGGACACTCTGCTTACTGATTTTTAGAAAGAGTCCTACAGTTAAATGCACATCAATGTTGCAGACAGTGGTCTGGTTCAGTTTTTAACCAAACAAACCATGCCCTCTGCATGGACCCCAGTGAGAAACAGGGCAGTGAGGCAGCTCCCAGTCTTTTGAACAACAGTATAATTAAAAATATAAAATTATCAGCGGGACTGCTGGTCCTTGAGAAATCTGGATAGCTCATTTTTGGCTATCACCCTTACTGGGAGTCTCTTTACTATTCCAAAACTCAAAAGAGCTGTGATTGCAGCCTCCCAAACCATTATTAGTTCTTGAATCGATGTCAGTAAATTCATAAAAGCTGCAACTCATTCTTTATTACCTGGGCTGTCACAGGAGAAGCATTACAAAAGCTCTCACCACAGGCACATGCCTGGGTCACAAAACAATTCAGATGATTTTACTGATACTACTCAGAGGAGTAAGAGTTACAGGAAGACTGCTAACCCTGCCTGTAAATCAAGACTACCATAACATTTCTATCTGTAAGAAACACAGAAATAAATTAAGTAATAAAAAATAATCTTTCAAAAACAGAACAAGAGGAGCTACTGGCCTTGCCTCATATCCTGCCAGCGTAAAGAATTCCTGCTCACAAGAAAAACAGTCCATGTTGGAAGCAAGCAGAGAGGCCTGTGGGAATTTGAAAAGTGTAAGGCTATTATTTCTAGCCTTTCATTGCCAGAAATGTGATCAGAGCTCCAGAAAAACTCAGAAACCAGAAGACAAGGCAATTTCAATGTCAACCACAAGAATGCTGGAAGTCCAGTTAGGCACAGCTGGGGCTCTTGAAATTATATCAGTATTACCACAGAAACCTTCATAAAACAGATAGGTATTTAATTTTAGTACAAGAAAGGTCCTTTTGGCAAGGTAGCCAGTTCTCCAAAATGCATAGAATGAACTTAGGTATGTATCCAGGAAAAAAAACACAACTAATTTATTTGCTGTTTAATAAATGGATGATTTTTTTTTCATTTTCCTATCTGAACATTAGGACAAAAATACATTGAAAAGTACATATTTCAATTCACTATTGCATTCTTAGGTCTGGTACTACCAGCAAAGATTTGGAGGGTGGGAAGGCAGATAGGTGGTACAGAGGGGAGTTTTCCAAAGAATATCCCTAAAGAAACATCAGTCTGGTCCACATACAGAGTTGGACTGTTTTAACAAATCAGTTCAGCTTCACATGATGACACGTTTTAATGGCTCTAGCACTGACTTGTATATTTTAACACGTGTCTGTAAATACACAGAAACAGGCCAAGCTGACATAGGCAGTTTGAAACCAGTATAAATATTCAGCTGAGATACTGAACTTATTCAGTTAAGTCAGCTTCAAAACCTACTTTGAAAAGTCAACAAAGCTTAGCAAGTGCATATGCGTGACTGTAAAACACTTATAAACTCCCCACGAGTCCAAATCCTAAACGTGCCAGAAGTCCAGCTAGGGTGCAGCTTCGGCAAAAAAAAAAAAAAAAAAGAAAAAGGGTTTTTGGTTTTGAGTGTGTTTCAAATGTACTTGAATAGAAAAACAGGTGACATCTTCGTTTCTTTAATTTGCTGTTAAAGGGCTACCAAAAAAAAAAAAAAAAAATCTCTTGATCTTCAAAGCAACTGTGACAAGGCTTTGACAAAGTACCATGCCTAAATACACACAAAATAATTATGCAAAGTGACATTAACAGTAGGGCCCTGCATCTCCTGAACAATGCTCTCTACTTTATTGAATTCCCCTCTAACATCCATGGTACTGGGATATATTTCTTATTACATCTCCTGACTTCACATATAACCATGATTTTTTATTTTTTTTTAATCTCAGAAGACAGATAATGCTTCCCGCTCTTATCAGGTGGCTTTTAAAACAAAATAAAAAATAATTTAAAACACACACATAAAAATCAAGCAAAAACTAACAAAAAACTTTATATGGATGGTTCCTGAATTTGAAAATGTGACTTGCAAGACCAACCAAACCAAAAACCTAGGATTGACTGACCAAAGGAGATTTCTGTTCACCTAATATAATAAAACTATTTCCTTATCATTCAGTTTTCACAATTGCAAAGGATGTTTTTAAACTGCAAAAGCCTAGGGGAAATTATTTTATATTATTAAATTAAAACAACAGTAGAATCTATTACCTGAAACCTCAGAAGTAGTGTTTGTATTGTCTATGTAGTCTAACAAAAAAGAAAACAGAAATAAATAAAAATAGGGACCTTCATAAATATTTAATTTCCTACATTTTTTCTTTCTTTCACAATATTCTCCCCTGCAATTATTGTTATATCATTGGAGAGGAAATTGTTGCCTATATAAATCAGTATTTAAGGTAACATCATAGATGCATCTTTTAGGTTAACTGCTGCTATGAAAACCTAATATTGTAGATACTGTGGTGTAGATCTTGCAGCAGGATCCCCAGGACCCAGAGGCATCAAGTCAGCATGGAATCTCAGAAGTTCCCTGTGACAGGAGCTCGCAGGCAGAGCTGTGTCAGGAGCTGATGGCCATGAGAAGTGACAGTCATTTCTGCACGTCATGGAGAGCTGATCAACCAGCTCCACTTCATTACAGCACAGCCTCACACAGGCATTTATTATCACAACAGAAGGGAAACCCTGCCTCTTGAAAACGAAGAAATTTTAAGATTGCAGTAAAGACCAAAAAAATCTTTTGTTATGGGACTCAAAAAGTTGTTTCCGAAGTGATAGAACAGCAGAATGAGAAACTCATTAAAACTCAGCACAAAACAAAATTCTTGTTGAGGTGGAAGAGAACATTCTTGCACAGAAATTCTGTAAACCTGTAAAACGTTAGCCTGACAGGCATGAATTGGCTCCTGCCTTCTTGTATGTAGGAGACACATGAGCCATCATCTCTTCACCTGTACCTTTGGTAAATTAGACCACATCAAGTGTCTCCTGTAATAACTTTTGTGATAGCCCAATTTCCCCTCTGTGATGGCCATTTTTATGGCCATCTTTTTCTTTTCTCTCATTATGCCAGTTTTTCCCCCTTGTCTGCATCATCCTCCTCCAGTACTGGTCTAATAATAAATGAATAAATTCAGTAGTTAATGGCCATGTCCAGGGAAAATTAATATGCTATTTGATTTGCTTATGTACATTTAAAAAACAGAACACAAAAAATATTCCTTTTTTCCTAGTCACTAGGCCAACTTTTATATACACTAAATGCTTTTCCTATTAATTCATCTTTCACTTAAAGATCTACCAAGCTCAGGAAGAAAAAGTAAATCAAGTTTTCAGATAATGTTCATGACACCAAGAAAGAATCATTAAAAATTAAACACACCTACTAACTGTACCACACTATAAACATTAAATTGGTCTAAACATAACATATTTATTGACCAAAATTTTTAGAGCTAGACCTTTTTTTCTTTAAATCTAGTGAGAGTGCACATACTAGAACAGGATGTACTTAGTATTAAGCAACCCTATATCAGATCAAAGGATTTCAGAGCCATTTCTAGCCAGAGAATGACATTATTTATACTACTGTCTCCACAGAGGATAAATCCATTTCTTGTTTGAAAAGGTTAGGCAATAAAGGGAGATTTATAAAACTAGTACAAATAATTGGTTTCCTTTTCCTTATCCCCTGTTGGCTGCAGTACTCGTTGGATAACCTTAAACCTCCACCCAGTCTGAAGCAAAGTATTTTTACTGAGATTTTACAGTATTGTTTTCCTAAAAGATCTACATAATTATCATAATGTTTCTACTGAATCAAACCGCTACTTTAAAGGGAGGCTCATATATATTTTTTTACGGTATCCCAAAGTTCTCATTATATAAAACTGATTTTTCACAAAAGGCACCTGTACTATTTCACTCCTCTATGGAAAATAACAGCTACAAATATTCAGGAGACAAATGATGGGAAGATATTTCTCATTTATAAACAGCAATATTTAGAATCCATTTAAAAGAAAGCAAAATGCTGCAAAAAAACAAGAAGGGAAACAGTGACCTTAATAATGTCTGAAATCTCTAAACTGATACTAGGTTTCATTATGGTTTACTTCTTAGTTTAGTTCTTGCCTAATATCAGTGTAAAGTCAATTAAAAAAGACAATGAAAAGCTTAATTTGCTAGCTAGAGGTAGCCCTATAGCAAAAGAAAAAATAAAAAAAAAAAAAAGGGGTTTGATACGCTGTGGCAGTCATTAAGAAAATTTCCAAATAACATTTGTAAAATCAAGAGTTCCAAGACTTTATTGCATTTCACACAATGTCATTGATATTATCACCAACAGGTATGAACTATTTTTAAAAGCATGTCAGACTTGCTGATGACTATCACCAAAATGCACTACATGAATAAAATAACTGAGAATTGCTTTTAAATAAATATGAAGAGATGAGACTCTGAATGAAATCTTAGGTATCTTACATTCTATTTACCCATAATGGAGGCAGAACAATGCCAACAAAGAACAAGAATTCTTCTTCTGTGTAATTAAAAATGAAATCCAACTAAACCATAATAATACAGGAGGAATTGCTCAAAAAAACAGTTCAGTGCTGGTTTTCATGATCTCATTTAGCAATGTGATCCTGCTCAGCAGAAGACTTGGATACCTACCTATTAAGAAGTTTCACATACTTAAAACTTCTTGATTTCCAAGAAACAGAAGAATGACCTTCAACATTTTGCCAAATTACTACTTAAATTTTTCTGTATTTCACTGATGACAGGTTGCAAATTAATGCTAATTACTATAGGACCTAATGCACAACTTTAACACCTGGACACCAGAAATTAGGGAATATTTACTTGAATTCATTTTAAACAGGACTTGAAGCAATAAATCAGACACAATGGCTAGAGTGCAACTTCTTACCTAAAATGGACTAATTGAATAGAACAAAAGAGTATTAACTTGCCTATAAATAAACTCAGCTTTTTAAGACTTATTACTCTCTATTGGAAATACTCAATGAATATCCAGCCAAAGGCATGATGTAAAAACCACAAATGTTAGAAGGGAGACTGTCCCCTCAGTTTTCTCCACTAAATCATCAAATAGACAATAATTGCCCCTACAGAATACATATAAAAAATTGCAACAAACTAACAACTGGTTAAACAAAATCTAGCGAAGCAGTTGGCATTGGGCTCCGAATCCAGAAAGAAAGCGGAATTCTTCTAAAAAATGTTAAGAAGTAACTATTGAGTTGGTCACAAGCTTAACAGAATCTTTGAAGAACTACTCACTACAGTGATCATAACAAAACATATTGAACATGCAAAGGGGAAAATAATGAATAAGAATAAAGAGGTGTACTACAGAAATCAAAAAGTGTATTTTTGCAAAAAGAGTATGAGAAGAGAAAGGCAAGAGAACTTAGAAAGGTAAAATATTTGTACTTGACACAGAGCTATTCAAAAACTCGTAACAGATTCCTCATTTTTGGAACTTTTACCTAAATAACCGGATATGCTAACAAAAATACCAGAGAGGACATTTGCTCTTTTCTCTTTTGAAATAAATTTTGTGGGTTTCCTTTGTTTCTAATCACATTACATCCTGCAAACAGCTCCACAATGCTAATGGCACTGAGGGTGTGGAAGGGACCTCCCAAATCTTGCAGTCCAACCTTGCTGCTCAAGCATGGTCAGCTGGCACAGGGTGCTCAGATCAACCACGTCCAGACAGGTCTGGAGCATCACCACTGAGACTCCACAGCCTCCGCAGACATCCTGCTCCTCTCTCTCAGGAGAGGAGTGAGTTCTGGTCAGATGGAATTTTGTGTGGCTTTGCTTATGCCCATTGTCTCTTCTCCTGTCACTGGGTGCTACTGAGAAGAGTTTGACTTCCTCTTATTCATTCCTCTTCATCAGACATATTCAGACATGGATAAAGATCCTCCTGAGCCTCCAGACCTAAACTCTTCTGAAACAGAACAGCTCTCCTACATTTTTAGTGATAACATTCCATCCTGATCTCCATTTTCCAGTTGTCTCTCACTCATTCAGCTCTTCAATACTGGAAAATACCTACAGAGGCTTTCCAGTGTTATACAATTCTATTCCAACCCACTTTCTTCAAAGTAATATTAAGTCATCAAAACTGAACAAAACCTCCGAAATTGTAACCAGGGACAACATATTACACAGTACCTCCAGTATATTACACATGGGACCTGTTTCTGATATTAACTCTCCCTTGAAGTACTCCACCAGTCAGACAGAAGCATGCAGCACAGCTTCTGTTTGTTCAGTTTTTGCTCAAATATAAATTGATGAAATGGACCACTTTTAAAGTCAGAATCAAAACCATCACACTTGATAGTAAAGCATTTTTTCTGAGCAAGATTACTAAGCAAAAAAAAATAAAAAATAAGACATTCTCTTTTTTTTCTTCAATCCCATTTTAATTATCTTCCAGCTAATGGAAGTCTACACCAAATGCTATTTTCTTCTATTGTGTTTCCTTTCAGTTATATTGCAGTGCTCATCTTGGCTAATAGATGTCTGCAAATCAACCAGGCTGTCTCTCCCAGTATCTACTGACCAGAAGGTATAGCCCAAAAGCTAATGAGCTGCTAAACATTGCTGCCATGGAGGAGAGATGCATTGTGAATTTGCAATTTTGCCAAACACCACACACATAACTGATGATTCCTGTCAGTAGCTATAGTGTGAGATCACGATTGACTCCAAGATAACAATTAAAATGGAATATATTAAGGAACTTGTTATGGATAGGAGCAGCATAAAGCTTGTCACTGACTGTGGCTTCATTTCTCTAATGCAGACACCTCATGAAAGCCTTAATGATTTGTCAGGTATTGTAGGTGATCCGTCCATGTATAAAACTTATTTGGAATATCTACAGCTTTGTTTACTGCAAGGAAATCACGGTTTTTATTTACTTTGGAATATGTATCTCTTACATGCCCAGACAGAATAATAGCTAAATCATTTGGAAGAAAGTACTACCATACAGTCACCTCACTCATACAATTAAAGATCTGATTTACACAAGAGCCTGAATTCCACACTGAACTTTACTCCCATCTGCCTTAGTTCCCATTTTACTGCAGAAGAGGAAAAGGCAGCTCAGAACTAGATTCACACCAAAGGATTTTGATAAATGCACTCCTGGACTTGGTAATCAAATCCTTGGTATAATTTCCTTTAAACACCAAAGCCCTTTCATGAATCTACACGTTCACTAAAACTTTCACAGCAGAAGAAGCTATGCAGGGAGAGCATGAAATTTCATCACTTTAGAGATGTGTTATATCACTGTATTCATAAACCATAATTGTCTACTTTTAGATGCTAAAGATGCATCTTCTGCAAGAAAAAGGAAATGATTCTTTCCAAATATAGCAACATCTGAAAGTGTCCTTTATTTACATTCAGTAACTCAGTGGTCAAAGCTCTTGCCATGTCATCACACCCTCAGGGACCATCTCCCCTAATCATTGGGACTGTTACAAGAAAGGGTCAGATATGTTTATTTCTGTTTAATAATTTAAAATAAATAAATAAATAACATTTTTAAAGTATCAGTTCAATCATGACCACTTCAAAATAATATTCACATTTGCTTTGCTCTCTTTCAGGGAATCTGTCCAGAATGTCAGATTGCAGATTTCAATATGTTCTTTCAGTTATACCCTTTGGTGCCACTTGAGTTCTGAGGTGCAGTGAATTTTACATAATGAAAAGAAAGCTACAGCAGCACAAAGCTCAGGCTTCTTTGGAAGGCTGCTAGTTTAAATGAGAAATGAAAACAAGGCAGCAACAAAACCAGACACATTTCAAATCAGAGGTAAAAAATACACCAAGCTAACTTCAGAAATTTTCTATTCATAATGTATTTTAATTCCTCACACCAGAGCTGACTGACCTGGAGGTCTTAAAATTGTAATTTTTTTCATTACTATTGTTATTTTTACTAGTTTGCTGTGCTTCATTAGATATATTCCAAGCTTGACTTTTTACACCTAACAAAGCATAAAAGACTAAATCTATGAACCACTGCTTTCATTATACTCTCCCTTTTAAGGCCAAAACCCAGCTTTCAAGCAGCACTGAACATTATCTAAGTGCAGTGGCTCATGAAATACAGGACATTAAAATCAATCAGAGTTTATCCTGGGAGTCTAGACATAAAATGAGATGTTTCTCATGTAATTTTTAGAACTGAAATTGGAAAGTTTTCATCACTGTAGCTGAACATCACTATAAGGGTGAAAAACACATGGACAGAAGAGTACAGACATTTTTTTTTGCTTAGGGAATACCTGTTAAATGTGGATCTTGAGCAGTAATAAGACAAGGGAAAAAAAAAAAAAAGGCAAAAAAAGACGATCTCCAAGGACACATACGATTAACAAGCTGGAACCAATTAGAGTCAAGGGAAATACATTAGAACAGAAGTACCTTAAAAGTTCTGTTCATACCTCTGTGGGTGGCCATGTGTTGCTTAGGCATGTACATGCAAAAAAACCCAATGTTTCAAACAACTAGTAATCTAAAAGCAATACTATCAAAGTCACCCTAGATAATACTCAATGCCAGAACTCTAATTTGAGCAAAATTTTGAAAAGCAAAAATCACTCTTTGATAACAAGAATTAAAAAAAAAAAAAAAAAACCAACCCAAAACCCACAATATTTTTAGTTATAAA
>VXBI01013785.1:1653042-1720130 GCA_013397375.1 Toxostoma redivivum
AAGCCATCCACAAACCTCAGTATTTCTAGTTATTAAATCAAATGAGATTTTTTTATAGATATTCTTTTTATTCCAAGATGATTTGTAATAAATATATATATACAAACAAAAATGAAAATCTATCTTTGGTAAATCTTTAAAAGGTTAACTTGAAAAATCAGAAATCCATACCTAACATGAAAATAATGTTAACATTTTCTAACTTAAATTGTTTAGGAGAAAATCCTATCTACAGTGGTCTTTTACACTGAAGGTTAGTTGCAACAGTTCTTTTATCTGATGTTTAACCTGACAAAATGCTGCCAAATTTTAACTTTGCAAAGCAATTTCATTTCACCTCCTCTATCACAGGCTCTCTAGGTAATCATTTCACTCTAGCAAAGCCATCAAAACACCTTTTCCAACTCTTCTGCAAGGTAGTACAGGTGGCAGCTCAGAAAGACTTCAAAGTGGAGGCCACTTTCTTGACTGATATAGTTTCCAGTTCTAAAGGTAATGCACCATAATTTCTGCAGAATTTCTGGTTTTGTCTGTCCCGTGTTCATTGGAAATTCAAGCCTCAACAGCACGCCACTAGAGTACAACTGCATAAAGCTCATGCTCCTCTTCTGGACAGAACCTTTCTGCTGTTGCGTCAAATCTGGGGCAGGTTTTTTCCCCCAGGTTTATTACATTCCTTTTTATTTACAGTCAAAAAAAATTGTCCAAGATAAAGATGGTTTCTAAAACAAGCACCACTAATAGTGGTCCATTCAGATAAAAAAATGAAATTATTTTCATGGAGCGTCAATACATGGGTTAGGGAGAGGGGAAAGGGAGAGGGGAAAGGGAGAGGGGAAAGGGAGAGGGGAAAGGGAGAGGGGAAAGGGTGAGGGGAAAGGGAGAGAAGATCAAGCATCTTACCCATATTGGGAACCAAATTAGTGTGCTCAGAAAGGAGAGGTTGCATATAGCTGAATGTTAAGCAATATGGCTGAAAGCAAATAAAAATGTTACAAAATTCTATTTCTTTTCAATATGACCTTCCAGATTCTCCTGAACTAAATGAAGGAGGGTTCATTCTCAAACCTTCCTTCAGCGTGGAAATTTATCAGACATTTACAACAAAAAAACCTACATAAACTTCAGATTTTTTATCTACCATCTGCTGATAAATATCACAGCAATGCATGTAAGAAGGTCAGAAAGCCAAGATGAACACAGCTCTATTACTAGAAATATTAAATCACCAGGATTATGCGCAGGTAGTCTGACACTCCCCCGTTTGGAAATAAAACAGAAGTAGATCAAAGGGTTAATACACACTTGGTATTGTTGTACAAGCAGGATATCAGCTGGTAGGTGAGAGCACACAGAAAGGCAGCCCTGACGCCCAAGGAAAATACCAGCTGTCTCTGCTCAGAGAAGACAGATTACCACCTGTCCCCGTTATCTTCCACACACAATACAAGGCACGCTGGCCATTTGAACAGGGATAACTGCACCCATATGCTGTTTAATTTTGAACTGCACTCTCCCTCCCTGTAAATATTCGTGATGGATCAGTCTAAACTGTAGATTAGCTCAGTGGTGATGTTTAGCTGGAGGCTGAACTTCACACTTTAGCTCCCCAAAGCTTTAATGTACAGTGTGCTGCGTTAGCATCACCACTTGAGGCAAACAGCACAAAGCAAACACATATGCACATGTTTGTGAACTCGCATGCATGAAGAGAGGAAAATAATATTAAAAAATATTAACCTTTTAAAATATCTTGTAGACAATATATTCTAAGCCACATCCTGGCAAAAGAGCTTTGCTTTATATACTGTGAGACACCCTGTTTACCTTTTAAGCAATACATTAAATAGCTGCGTTACAAAATCATAAATACTGCTGTACATTTCAAAACAAGAAAAAAGAAAAGACCAAAAAGAAACAATCTTCCCACAATCCACACAATTACAAAAAAAGATTATGCCTGTTCCACTAAGTTTTACAATGGCATTTTTGACAGAAACACATAAACAACACTTTTGTTTAAAGAGAATCTCAGCAACAATTTTCTGTTAGTTTGGACACTTGATTCTTCTCAAGTTAACTGGGTGTTTTTATGTTTGAAACGTGGCTCTGAATAATACCTTTATGACACAATCCGAGTTTAAAAAGAAGTAAGAACAAGAACAAAAATAATCATCTATAGTGTATCACTGCCACCTTCGCAATCACAGCTCTGCCAAAGGAAAAAAAAAAGCAGACTCAACCAAAATACTCAGATCCCATAGGAGCAGTAAACTTTAGTAGAGTATTCTGGCTCTTCTTTTTATTCCTTTTCAGCCATTCTATGTGTTGAAGCCACACCAAAACCACACCAAAAACCCACCAAACAAACAAACAAAAAATCCAAGAAAAAATTCACTTCAGAATTGCTGGCATGGAATACAGCTGGCTGCTGTCCATCAGACAGATGTCAGTGGCTAAAAGCTGCATCACTTGCAGAGAATAGCAAGAGTGTCTGACTAGGAGGCAGGAATACATCAAGGAGCAGTGGGATGAAGGACCTCAAATTTTGAAGCTTCAGAGATTTGCAGAGCTCTCTAGTCTTGCTCAATCCCTGTGAATACTTCACCCTAGCAGCTGTTCAGATGTTTGTTTGAATAAATTTTTGTAAAAAAATGTTGAAATAATTACTTTGTATAAAGCTCTTGCATCATGGTCTAGGCTGCTAGCTATTGCAGGACTCTGAGACAATGCACTGTGGTTTTGACCCAGAATCAAGTATTCACTTATTCTGCTTTTAGTTTTAGAAAATTTAAAGACTCAAAGACATGAAAGATTCACACTGAAAGCAAAGGCTCATAGATTCCCTCTGGTCACTCATTCCTTCAACTCACTCTGTTTCATCAGGCTAGAAATTTGTGATAGTTGAAAAGAAACTTAACACCATATCCATCTCCATATTTTTTGCTAAAAAAACAACACACATCAAAAGTTCACCACTAGTCTTTTCAGCATTTCAAAGCTCTCAGTTTTTCAAACGAAAATTTCACCACGTTGTGTTAATTCATAATAAATATTTTAACTCCTTCCATGTCACCACTTAACTTGGCATTAAGCTGCTGAGCAAACAAAAACAAAAAAATAAAATTCCCAGCCAAAAATCCAAAAACCTACAGAACAACGTGATTTTCAACAGTAGTGTATAGTTTCTTATTAGAAATTCATAGGCTAGAAAATATACAACTTTTATAAATTAAACCAAGGAAATTTTTAATTTTTAAACATGATGCAAGAGATGTGTAATTTATCAGCAAACTGTCTAAAGATATCTATTAATTTAATTAGCTCCCACTTCACTGAAGCTGGTAAAAATTTATTTTACTCTCAGCTGAAGCAAGGCAAGGCTGATCTACAAAGCAAATATGTTGCCTTTAATGAAGGCTCAAAAGCTCTGAAGATTTGTGTCTTTAAATATAAATGAATTTACCTTCTTAAATTTGTTCCCCAGTCTCGTAAGAGAAATATACAACCCTTCAATTTTAAAATAAAACTTGTAAATCTACCAAAAGAGTATTCATACCTGAACTTCACACACACCGATCATTTATATTCCATGTCCAGGAAAACTAAGCTGACCATTAAAAAATTTATATTGTTTCACAGGTTTCATGCATAAGTGTATATTCCCTATAGAACAATCCTTTTAATTGACCTAAACCCCTGCAGTGGGATGCAATAACATTATACTAAACAGTAAATATTGTAAACACAGATTTATTCACAGAGCTACTGCACTAAGAACCTTTTTCTACAGTTGGTCCAAACAAACTCCTTCCACACGGTTCTATGAATTGACAAATTCTTTTTAGTTTAGGAACTTGAAAAGAAAAAAATCTTTCAGGCAGTCAAAATCTGATTCCTTCAGCTTGATCAGACTTTTGTTTCAAGTAACCAAACACAGTTGTGTAATCCAGCCAAGAAACATTAGTCCCTATGAAGTGGGTTACTTAAGGTTAATATAACAGGTGAAAATAAAGATAGAATTCTACAAGTTCAGTTGATCATTAGGCTGAAGTCAAACAAGAAAATGCACTCATAGGCATAAATACTGTATAGAGAGAAGTCACCAAAAAGATGACAGAATCTGAAAGAATATTATTTTTTCATACCTTTTACCAAAAACTCACTTATAGTCTGGCAGCAATATGCCACAACCCTCCCTGCTTGTATCAGTATTTTTCTGTGAGAAATGTCTGGAATCCAACCCCTATATTACACCAGCAACTAAGGAAGAATACTGCATGCAAATCTAGTATTCTTATTTATGGAAGAATGCTGAAGAACTGAAAAATGTGAAGAAGTACTGCAAAATAAACCCTCAAAAATCAATCAAATCCCCCCAAAAGTCACCCTGCCAGAAGTCAGAATTTCATCCAGTCTCCTCACAAAGAAGACTGAGGGGCCAATGACCTAGTTCCAGTCATGGAGAAATGTTGGATATTAAATAGTTCTTCTGACTTGGAGAAAGCTTAATAATAAAATGTTTGCAAGCCTGGAATTGAAATCCAATAAAGATATACAGGAGGCCAATTTATAAATTTTACATGAAAAGAGATTAATCTAAGAGAAGTGACAGAATGTAAATGTGTCCTTGTCGTCTCAGGCACGTGTTTGTTGTTTTTTTTTTTTTCTTTCTGAAACTGTTTGAGTACAACACAAGTTATTAAATCAAATAGAGTACATGGTATGATTCTTGAGGAGTCCTGTGCAGGTCCAGGAGCTGGACTTCATGATCCTTGTGGGTTCCTTTCAGCTCAGGATATCCTATCATTCTATGCAAATCTTGGCAGCAAGATGAGATTCCTCCTTTCACCTGCTTATTCACCTTCCTTTACCAGGAGCTATCCTCCCTGAAAAATACCTGTTAAAGAAGTTAGCCTAAATACAGGCTAGGTATCAGCTAGCACATAGACTTTTCCTATGTTGTGTCAAAAACAATTCTGCAGAGTTTACATAGCATAATTCAACTCAGATTTTCTCAGAACAAGGTGCCTTGACAGCAGCTGCACATGCAGGGATGTAATAATGGTAGGGAAGGACAGAGGCAAAGAGCTGGGACCAAAACCTCTTAACTTGGCTAAGCAGCAGCCAGAAGAGCACACCTGACCTAATTTGACAAAAAAGCTGCTCATGTCACATCAGCCAGCTCCCCACCTCTGTGGGGCTGCACATACAGAGGGGAAGGGATGAGGTTATCCTCCACTCCCCCCTTTCTGAGCCACACAGCAACAAGAGCAATTGCAGGATGGGGATAATGCAGCCTAATACTTCAGCAGCTGCAATCCACAGAAGTCAACTCCACACTACTGGAATTGCTCGTGCACTCAAAATAGCCTGTGCTGGCTGCACATTTCTACATGTAAAAAATTGCTTTTTGTTGTCTTATTCTTTGAGGAGACTTAGAAAGAAAGAGTAGGCATCTGAAAAAGAATACCCTGCTTCTGCTGCTGCTCTTTCTTGAGCCTATATAAACTCTAAAATATTTAATTACCTATTATATTTTGCAGCTATTAGATACATTACACCAGGTTTGAGTTTATGTGTTCTGACTGAGATAGAGCAAGCCAGAGCAGCTACAGCCAGTCCCTTCACTGGCAGGTTTTGCAGGCACAACAAAATACACAGACATCCAGGCTGAGCTCTCTCACATAAAACTGATAGTAAAATAAACCTTTCCAAACTATAGTCAGGTTATTTATTTTAGATGGAGACAGAATCATTCCCATTAACATCTCCTCTATCTTCTTTTCACTCATGACAATGTCCATGTGCACAAAGAACTGCTGAAGTTGCCACACACAAAGCGAGTTGTGGCACAGCCCCACAAGACCAGGAACAGAAGGGTGGTTTAGTCTGCACCTGAACTGAAAAATTCTGGAGACCCAAGCAGTAAACCAGCTCTGGACCATGTCTGGGACTCTCCTGGGGCTGCCAGCTCGGGTGAGAAGCACAACTGGCTGCAAACTGCTGGGAAGAAGTAACAGGGCAAAGCCCAGGTTCAATATCCAAAGGCTGGAACTCGCCACCTCTCCCTTGGAAAGCGTCTACAACAGCACGTTGAAAGTACAACCCCACCATTCCCTGCAGCTTGTTCAACTCCCCCTACCCTCCCTTTCAACATTTCACTCCTAGTCTAGGCTGTAAGCTCTATTTGATCCTGGGAATGCTGGATTTCGTTCTATGGTCAGTAAAAAAAGGGTGAAAACCAAGCAAATTTTCTTAATGCCTTCTTGACTTGCTCAGTATCTATACCTAAAAACTGAAGTTGGGGGGGGGGGTACTTTTTGATATATTAATACTCTTTTAGGAGGAAAAATAAAAACATAACCAAAAATGCATTAGAAGAAAGTTATTCAATTTATATTTTCATACTGAAGAATTTTCTTGCAGATAAGAAGAGAATTAACAGTTTTGTCACATATCATAATATGAGCACAATCAAGTAAACATAAATAAGCCAACCAAAGACATTATAACAAGAATAGAGGCAGTGATTTTTTTTCCTTGCAATATGGGACTTCTGAAACTCTAGGAAAGGTTATATACCATATTTTTGCAAAATATACAGGAAATTAAGTGTTTTCTCCTGTTGCTCAGCATGACACAGGCTGAACAAAACTATTTTTGTAAGTGGTCTATACTTCTGTCCACTTCTTTTCTTTGAAATAATCACTATAAATTTAAATCAAAAATTAATACATTTTTAAAGAATCTCATTTGATTAGCAGAAAAGGTAAGACACTCACACTGCATTTACCAGAATTTTCATTTTCTCACACACAACAAAAAAAAAATTCCACTAAGAAAAGTCAGAAAGAGTACAGCTCTAAAAAGACCTGGTGGATCAATATTGACTTTCATTGGTGCATCTCTTGATTTCCCCCCTAAGAACAAAAGTGGTGAAGTTATGAAGAACAGTCAAGAGAGTCACTTTACTGCATCAGATTTATGACAACCTGAAATCTATTACTTTCCCTTATAAACTCAGGCATAGTTTGGCACTGACGTTATCTTGAACTCTTTCCACATGATTAAAAGCTGACAAGCTTTTTTGGGGGGGGACCTGAACAACTCATTGTCAAGAGAACCTTCCAAGCACAGTGATTCTCAGGCCATTAAAGATACATCCCTAAACACATTATTAAAATTACTTCTAGGTTTATTTTCAACTACTATTCATAATAAACAAACCTTGCTGCAAAAGACCTTCATGCACACTACAAAACAGACTATTCCAGAATGTTCAATGGTTATAAACATGCAAGGCCACATCACACCAACTCGAATCAATCATCTTCTCTAGCTGTCTGTAGAAAGAGACAATGCACAACCAGCCTTGGTAAACACCTCAGTGAGAGCATTTACTCGTTTCAAGTATAAAACAAACTAAACTGAAATGGTACTAATTGCGCAACAAATCAAAGAGCAGACCAGTGCTGGCCACTCTGAAAACACAGGCTGCAAAGTACCTAGGATGTTGGTGCTAACCATCTGAAATAGAAAATATCTATTAATTAGCTTGTTAAATGCTGACTGATGTGATCAAAAAATCACACTGAGCCTGCCAAAGTCAAGTAAGCAAGGTAAGTAACTGAGCATTGTCCTTCCAGCAGGTGTTACCTGCTGCTTCAGGGAACTGTCAATGTGCCACCTAATAGAGATGGTTACAGCCCACCTGCAGCAACAAACAGCCCAGAGATCTGACACAACACTGCCTCTGTAATTAGCATTATCCTAATGACAAAGGCTATGAACGTGCAGAAGTTCGATTGAACTTTGCTGTAGACAGAGCTTTCCTCCCCAAGCAATTTATTTTTCTTTTGCAAATATTCCATATCAAACCAAGATATACTTTGTAGACTTTGTACCAGTCTGTTTAATTGACTAATATAATGTAGATCGCTTCATGGAGAGATAAACTCCAGCTAGGGGAACAAAAATACGCAAAGAAAGAAAAATAGCAAATAAAAGTGAACCTTAAGGACAGACAAGTTTCTCAAGATAACTAGGTCTTCAAAAGACAAATGAAAAATAGTAGTAATAATAGAGATTAACCGCTCCTTTACTGCAAGCATGCCCAAGGCTGAGGTAAAAGCTAAGTACAGGATTCCATGAATAAAAGCCAAATATTCTCCCCATCATTAAAATAAATTAAAATCTGTTCACGTTAGAGTTTCCCAGTTTTAACTAACGAGAAAAAAACCCCAGGCTATTTCTGTATCCTGCTTACCAGAAAACAATTAAATAAATGAAAAGTTATTAGATTTAAAATTAACTTTCTCTCCACTCACAAGCAGAAGAGTGTGTTTGTATCACCTAATGACTAAACACAAATCAGTTTTGTCCTCATATAAGCCTTTTTCTAATCCTTCTTGAACTAGAATCCAGGTATTTTGGGCACCAAGATTCCCTGCCTCCTTAAATTTATCATAACATCTATGCTGAAATCATCTATGCTGAAATGGCAGCCAAAGGAGAATTCACATTGCACTCCCTCCAAAGTCTTCCTGTGCATTACAAGCACTCTATGCAGAGCTGCAGGGATTTTCCTCTGCTGCACTAATGAACCAGTTCAGGTGCCCACAGTCACACCATAAAGCCAACTTTCCCCAGGATATACACAGTGCATCCCACAGAGACTTTTACTGGCTAACAAGTCTTATTTCACACCACCACTAATCCTTTCCCCAGAACAAAGCTGCACGAGAAACAGTAGTTCTCTGTCCAGGAACCTTTTATTATGAATTAGCTCCAAATTATCATGTTTACTATTGTTCCAAAAAAAAAAAAAAANTTTGTAATTTGACCATCCTAACAACCACCACTGAAATTGCATGCTAAACAATATTTAGAAAAAAATTTTACTACATTACCAAAAGAAACCATCCTACCTCACATTTCATGGCTGTCACAAAGAAACAATTACCTTCCCATCACCATAAAGCTGCTTCTCCCCACTGTAACAAAGCACAGCATCTGCCAGCATTAACTTTATTTCAACCCATAAAAAGGGGGAGGGCTTTCAGACAGTACTTTCCAACATATTTTGAATAAAATTCTCTTTCATAAAGAGTGCTTCTCTACCTCCAATGAGCCCTAGTGTGGCACTATTCCTAAAGGCTCTCTTATTTCCACTCTCGAAGTTCCTCAAGAAGGTGAAATCTGTACCATTTCTCAATCAGTGCCTTAAAATAAAGCTGCAAAGCCTGCCATAACTTTTTATAGTGGTCATATTACTTCTTTTATAGATGATCCAGTAAATCTAAGATACAAAAATAAAATGCACAGACCCATAAAAGATCTTTACTGCATGCAGTAATTGAAAATGTATTTTGTATTTTATTTTTTAAGGTAGAATTTCTCAGTGTATTAAATTAACAGAGTTTTGAACAAGATGCCTGAATAAATTTCTGCAGAATTTTTATCTCAAGTAAAATATGCACAAAACTTACACAATGCACACCTGTATGCTTAATTAAACAATTTAAATCATAATGCTAGTATAGCATTAGAAGATCACAGGTATTTTACATGAAAAGTGAAAATGTTTATTACTTCAAGCAGTTGAATCTATATGAACACTGACATATCTTAATGTTCCATTCAGTTGTTTCCCTTGTAATTAAAAAAGGCAATGCCATGTGTTCCAAAGTTTGATACTCTGCCAGGCTTATAGAAAAGCCTACCTGTGATTTTTCATTCCCACTATGTGCATACATCTCAGATTCAGTTTCAACTCATCAACCAGAAGAATCTCCGATACATCTACAGTGGGAGCAATCAGATGCAAATAATCATCAGGCATTAGGCACACTAAGCCATATATCTCAGCAAATCATCTTAGCCAAACTAATACCCTCCAAGGGAAATAATTATTATCTCTCCAAATCATTTAAATAGAAAGACAGAAGCTCAAATAGCTAAAAGTCAAGAATAAAGAGAACACTACTCTTAAACATACTCTGCTGTGCTTTAGGTCTCAGCCACAACCCAGTGCTGAACTTAGAGCCAGAACCACACATCATCAGGAACAATAACCTGTTCACTTTCATAGAGGCAGAAGTTACCAAATTCCAGAAGGGCTGTCAACACAGCTTCAAAAAATATAAATCACTGGAAATAACAGATGCACAAAATTTTACCTAGCTTGGACTGATCCCTTAAAAAGAGTTGCCTTGTGATGCCTTTAAGAGGCTACCTGAAACAGAGGCAACACAGTGTTAAAGGAATAAAGTGGGAATTTATTAAAAGGTTTTCAAAGGATACACCTTGGACAGGACAAGAGCCTGGCTGTGGCTCCACCCAGGACAGACTCCAAGTCACAAGTTCTCACACTTTTGTAAGTTTTGGTCCATTTACACATTGGCTAATTGTCCAATTCCAGCTCCAGGTTATGCAGTCCCATCCTCCCAGATTGCTCTCCTCAATTCCCTGTTGTTTGCACTTTTCGGGCCTGGAGCTGCAATGGTGTCCTTGGTTCCAGGGCTGGAAAAGGATTGTTTTGTACAACTAAACTGTGAAGAGAACTTGCTAACACTTCATATGAAGTTCAGAGTTATATACTAATGCAGTGCAGAATCTGGAAAAGATCAAAGCTAATACTTAAGGCATCACTTAGTTTCTTGTAGGTAATGATGGTATTTCCAGGTCTGCCCTGTTAGTGGTCTTCCCTTCCCTCCCTAAATCCTCTGGGCAGCTTCAGAAGCTTTCTCCCCAAGTTAAGTTCCTGCAGCTGCCCCAACTCCACACTCTGAAGAATACCAAAAACCCTGAGATCCAGAAGAGACAACATAAGGTGGCCCATTAAGGACAGAAACTGCAGGTATAACCAACAGCATTGTCAGAAAACAGCTACAATTTTAAGAGCCCCCAGAAAAAGAGGAAGAGGGGAGGAAAGTGAGGAGGCATGAAGCCCTGAAGGACTGGCACCCTCTGCCACTGGGCAAGACTCTTCATTTTCTTACACAATCCCAGCTGGCAGACCTGATGAAGCTGAGTCCCCACAGGCTGAGGAATAAAAAAAAAACCAAAAAACTTTACCTGCTTTATGCTGTGCACACATCAAGAGACTTTTAAACAGAATCTGCTGAGCAAGACTAGTGCGTAACCAGCTCCTTTCAACTGTTTCCTGCTCTTTTGGTGGTCTATGGCTTTTACAAGATGCCATCAAGATGAATTACAGAGAGAGACGGTAACTAAAGTCTGGTGAATAGTTAATGCCTTTGGACATAGACCACAGACCAATCCAAACTTTCTGCTCTCCTCTTTAACTCTAAAGATACCACACAGAGCTTCAGGCAGTCTTGTGTATCAGCTCATTTCAACATAGGAATAACTTCAAATAAATATTTAAAAAACAAAACACAAACCCAAAAACTTTAAAATACACATTTCCTCGTTTCAGTGTGATATGAACAAAGGAAATAACATTTCCCATGAAAAGAAGAACTTAAAAGCTACCACTTTTCCAACAATGCTTCTCAAGTTCTCTTCTGTCCCTTCTGCTTTGCCTGGATTCACTAAAGCATAATGACATTTCTTCAAGACACTAATGTTTCTTAGGAAGCCTGAATAGCCTGAACAGCACACTGTACATTTATTTTCTCATCCTGTGACCTCTCTTACTGTATTCTTAATTGAAGAATAAGTAAGAGCAGTGAAATAAACTCAAGTGCTGATTTAAATTCCCAGAGAAGTATGAAAGCTTAAGCACAGCAAAATAAGCAGTGTTTTACCTACTGATTTACTTTGTAGGCACAGAATTGTTTATACCTTCTTCAAGCTGTAGCTGTGGTCAGGGTAGTACACAGATATATAGTTTAATAGAGACAGAAACCCTGCATCTATGGTCATAGAATTACAATCCTCTTTAGCATTTCTATACTGTATGAGTTGACTTGTAGCCTCAGGTTAACTCTGAACATTTGCTTTAATAAAACCACACTAGGTTGAGCAGAAGTCTCATGTATCTCAAGCTTTTGAAATTTGGAATAATCTGGGCAACTTTTCTGAGCCCGTTCCAACTTTCCAATGTCCTTTTTTGTGCATGTGAGTGGATTCAGCATTCCAGTAATTATATCACTGATGAGTCACCTGTACCTTATCTCTTTTACTTGTATTTCACAGCTCAATTAAAAATCTTCTTAGACTATCTAATGTGATTCCAAGTCCTGTTAAGCATCATTCCCTTAACAGACTATGGTCCCATAATGCAAAACTTCTGAACATATACCTTTCATGTTCAGACACATGATGTGGCATTTCAATGCAAGCATATACTTGCCAGGCCATTCAGCTCAAATATGGAGAGTGGACTTAGCTTACTTACCACTACTGGTTTATCTGGGTTTTTTATCTTGTTTATCTTACTTGTCTTATGTGCAAATCCTGCAAATTGTGACTGATGATTATTGGGTAAATGCATTTTAAACTATGCACATCTACTCTTTCCACTTCTATCTACTAACCCAGTGGGCCTGTGTGTGTTTAGAGGAAAGGGTCACTGCTTGACTCTTTCCACAAAGTAGTGAGATAATTTGAAGAGAAGTAAATCAGTTTTTACCATTAGTTTACACTGCTCTTCTATGGACAGCCTCTACTCATGCTCATCTAATCCTATAGCAAGACTGGTTTAAATCAGGTTTCTTTTTTGTCATAATTGAAGTCCGGAAAAAATTAAGTTTACTTTCCTCTTTCCAGTAACAAAATATTTAAATGATGACAGCACACTGAAGGAGCAAAACCAGGGACTGTAACTGCTAATTACTGCTCCCATTTTCTACCCTCCTATCTTTGAAGCTCTGCATCTATTCCATGACATAGAGCAGAAATATGCACAAGCTGCAATTCTCCCTCTACAAGAGGGATAACTAATTGACAGCCTGAAGGCTGAATCCAGCACTGCAAGATGGTTTTACTTGGATCCCACGGCAGCCTAGAGCACAGACTGCACATCCTGTACAGGGCTAAACAATTTACTTAGCCCACAGGAGAGCGGGAAAGGGAGAAAGGCATCGGGGAGAAGCAGGGAGTGGGAGGAACAAAAGAACGTGGGTGATGGCTGAGGGGCTAGAATGGAAGTGTAAGAGCTCCAGCACTTCCCCACCTTCTCGAGTTGCCTGTCCAGAGAGAAGCTTGTGTGGGGCAGAGCTGGAGCAATCTGGGTCCTTCGGAGCATCTGCCCCAAAAGATGCTAAGCCCCTGCTAAGCCACAGCAGGGACCACAACCACGCCAGGCTCTCGAGCTCACACACCTTCTGTGATGAGCTTTCCACAGTTTTGCCAAGTCTACTACACAATCAGGGAGGACAGTGAGTAACCTGCTGCCCCAAAACCCCTACAGCAATCAGAGGGGGGGAAGGCAGCATCAGTCCCGCATGGGAACTACAATCTCTCCAATGGGAACAGATAGTCTGGGAATTCCTGGCCCACACACAAAATCCTCACATCCTCTATCATAGAACCACAGAATAAACTAGGTTTAGGAAAGTAAACTAGGTTGGAAAGGACTTCTGAGATCATTAAATGCAACCTGTGACCCAACATTACCTTAGCAGCTAAGCCACAGCACTGAGTGACTCATCGAGATCACGTAATAAAGCAGTGTCTGAATTTGTATTTAGACACCATCCCTGAGCATAAGTAAAATTAAAACCAGTGACTCTCATCTGCTTCTGCAGCAGCAGTCCTAGGCCCAGCAGGAACACAGCAAACTGAAGGAAGAAAATCAAGTGTCCATGCTTCCAGAATCTTCTACAGCACCTACATATTTCACTTTTTTGGCCTTTGCTCTCTGGGCAGCAGAGGGTTAAAGACTCAATCATCTTGATATATTCATCTGAAACAGGAGCAGCTGGCAGGGAGAAAACCAAAAAATGAGGCCCATAACCATAGGGAACAAGCAATACAGGCTTTAGAGGAATAAATCCAGGAAAATGGAAAATTACATGGTAGAGAACTAATTTTTTATCCTAGCACCACCCAAAAGGGGAAATTTTTGGAACATTTCAAGTAGTTTCCAAAGTTATTTGTAATTAGCGCTAAAAATTGATATGAAAGATTTCAATTAGTCCTTAAAACAGAGCAATGAAAAACAGTCTTGTGAGGAACAAACAGAAATGCAAGAAGTTCCCAATCTTTCCAGAGCTAACAGATTCTTTTCTGACCATCTGAGATCAAGATATAATTTCTTCCTGCCTCAGTTTTTCCGTCTAGAAAACAGCAACAGTAAGACCACTTCATTCCTAAATATGGGCATATTTAAATATTATAAAATGCCTTTAAGAACTTCTTTTGAAACACCTACTTATAAATAGAGAAGACTCTTCATGGTATTCTTGCAAAAGGAAAACAATGCTAAGGTGCTAGAATAGAAGTTTCCCTCCATTCTCTTTCTTCTGTATAGAGACAAAATTTACTAAAGTGAATTGACCTTTATGATTGTTTTTTACTCCAGGAAAATATTGTGACTATTTTTGGGTATAAAAATCTAATTACTTCAGTTACCATATTAAAATGAAACAATTTGCAATGCTTACCATTGCACCTTTTATCAATATCAAAGGATTGGTTCATCCCACTCAGAGTGAAAGAGCTACATAATGAGAATTTTATTATATTTTACTAGCTAATTCCATGATGGCAGTTTTGAATATTTCAGTGTCCACTTCTTCAATAATTATTACTACACATCTAATACATTTTATTTTATAAAGAAACTTTGCTATCATAATTATCATAAGTATCTTGCCAAAAATGCTGCTTGATGCCTACTTATGAAAGGACAAACCTTTTACACTGGATTTTATGCTTATCCAGGAAAGTGAAACATAGGTACGTTTTGATATATTTTGATGAAAACTTGGTCTATTAATAAACCAAAATCACAGGTATAAAAAGAGCAGTCTAGAAGACACCACTTTAAAAAAATCTCAGTAAAGTCACTTTATCAGTGGAGCCTTTCCTGTTTTAAAACCACACCAAAGAACTAATTCCACTAATAAAACTGGAGCCATACAAATTCTCTTCAGATAAAGATGTCTGCAAGAGAGACTTGCTAGTGTCTGATGAAAAATTTAAGAACAGCATGGTATTCAAGGAATCTGCTTAATTATTGCCATCTTACTCTTGCAGAATTTTTAGTCTACATATTGTGTATACATTCAGGTGAAAAAATAATTCATTTCTTTTAACATCAGAGAAAAGCCTGCAGGTTTTTTTACAAAACAGTCTATCAGAAGTATTACTGTTGAGTAAGGATAAGGCACTGAACTGAAAACCAGACTCTTAACACTAACAGTTTCTGCCAGGAAAGCATTTACTAACAGGAATTGAGGAACAAAAGTAACCAAAAATGCCTTTGCATCTGGAAATGGTTACCAAAATGGCAACTATGTATAAAGCAGCCCAATCACATAACCCTAAGACTATTTTTTTTCTTTTAAAAGCAAGTGTTACAAAAAATATTTGACACTTCCCTTTCTTTTCCCTTAAATACTTTAAAGTTATACATTATTAAAAACTAACAAACAAGCTTTTTTGTGTCATTTTTTTCCTTTCCACCTTATTGTGACCTTTTTTGAACTGAATTATATAGCACGTATATAGGCAAAAAATTAAATTTCAGTCTAGGCAGCTCTAACACACAGCTCCTCTCCCCAGTCAATTTTGATAGCATAGAAGCACAAAGAAGCCCAGTTTAGAGAGTCCACATGTGTTTAATCTTTGATTAATTGAACAAAACCTAAGCGCCTCCAGACATATTTCTTTTAATCACAGGAAAAATATCTTTTCAGTTGCTTTGCTAGTAGGAGAGAGTCAGCAGATGTCTGCCTGGTCTAAAGGGAATTTCTGTTTCTCTGGAGAAAACAGTTTAAATAGGAGAGGAACAGACATATGCTGACTATGCACTGCTTAACAGATGACGTAGAGAAGCATCTACTACCTCAGGGAGTGAATGGGGCAGTTTTCAAATTAAATTTCTTTCAAATTCAAAACAATCAGCTGAAATCAATTTACACACAGGATGCAAGTCAGGTCACACAGTTCTCATCAAAACAGCTCACAGATACAAAGATGCAAATCTATCTTGGACAGCAGTATGATCTCAAAGAAAGGTTTTAACCTGATGACAGTAAAAGAGAAAAATTAGTTTCTTCAACATTTTTAAACACAGCTGATACTTTTGTTTTCTGGGGAATTATAATTCAAAATGATATTTCAATAATATGGAGTATTTGCCAAATATTCTCAATTCATATACAAAATGTATTGGCACAATGGAAATTTATTTCCTATTAGTAACTCAGAAACAAGTCTTTCAGAACTTCAGAAAAACCTTTTTTCAAGTGTCATGCTGGGGAAAAAAAAGCATCAGAACAACCAATGAGCATTACTAGTCAGCATTTTACTTGTCTGACTTTATACTCCTGCCTATAGGCATATGTCCTGTATCATCAGATAGGAAATGGAAACACTTATAAAAATAGGAATGATCAAGACTCTAAAGCAGAAACTGGGACAAAGCATACTAGACACCTCTGAGAGGAAAGCACCATATAAGCCTCCCTTGGACCAGAGGAAGCTCACAAGCAGGAAAAGAGAGGGGACAGTCAATGGCCCCAGTTAATCTGAAAACATGCACTAAGGAGCTCCCTCTGAACTCAATCCCTTCCCAGCCCACAACCACACATAGGCTGGAGAATTACTGAACAGCACATCACTTATTGCCACGAGAAGGGAGGAAAAACAAGCATCACTGAAAACAAACCATGGTATCAAAATGTCCTTTTCCTTCTCCACACAATTAGGATTATCTGTCTTTATTGACATTTACACTTGATGAGTCCAAATTTTCTTCCACGGAAGAAATACTAAGGAGATCTTTGGTATCAATTCACTGTATTGGCTGGATTCAGGAAAAAATACTTAATTATTTGTCTCAGGTTCATGCTTGAAATAGTAGGGCTCTTCAACCTGATTTAGATTCACTTTTTTTTTTTTTTAAGCTAACAATTTGATGACGAAACGTGCAAAGCAAAGCTTTCAATTCATTTGAAGAACCAAATTCCCCAGATTTGGTTCAAGGTTTCAGATAATCTTTTACCCATCAGAGCTGACACTCTGCCACCACATTGTTTGATTTATGAATTCACTGAGCTGCACAGCAATTTCTGGCAAGACTATAAAACATCTAATTTTGCTTAATCATCCATCCCAGCATGGCCACTGTAACATCCTAAATTACTCATCAGCTTAAGAATAATCTGTTTATTTGCAGTATCACCACCCATCAAGAATTGTACTCCTAAATTTCTCTGTTCTGCATAGTTTCTGGGAAAACACAGACATGTAAGAACACTTTTCAGGCAAAGCCTGTGTTATTTTGCCGTGATCTTGGCAGGAGTAGATAATTGCATTGAATCTTTTATTTATGTACTCTCTTTCCACAGTGGTTGAAAGTCTCATGTAATAGCATCCATTAAAAAATGAAGTTTCTTAAGCATCATTGTTTTCCATTGACAATAACTCATCTGTGAACTGTTTTGATACAGAATTAGCTATAATGCTCAAATATGTTGACACATCCACAACGAAAGTCCTTTTAGTCTGCTTCCAAAACCTAGTGAATCTTAGCACGCCAGGTGTAGTATGCAAGAGGCTTCCAAAACACCCCCACAGAACAACCAAAACCCTAAAATATGAATCTCATGATTTTTAAGACTTTTAAGAACTAATCTTACAGATTTCCAAATACATACAGGTCGCATTTTAGATCATAAACATGGAAATGTCCTTTATTAATTAACTTAGACGTAACTATAGAATGTAGTTTTGCCATACTAAGCTTACAGGTAGAAGCATATTTAAGTAATGACATTTCCAGTCAAGCCTCATTGATTTAGCTTTCTCTAGGTTGGTTTTTTTGTTGTTGTCTTGTTTTTTTAGATTTCTAGGGTATTGTTTTTCTTAAATCTGTACATAAGTTTATTCCTCAAAGCATGCATTAACCTTGTAACCCACTCTACAGCATGTCTAGCCAGTAACTCTATTATTTTATCCATTTATTTCATGAGTGCAGACAAAAAGACTCAAAAAAGACAGACCTTTTTTGATATCTTAAAACCAACCACACACTTGAAACAAAGCCCTGACTTCTGTGAGACTTTGCCAAATAAAATTGTAAGCAACATAAACAGCATATGCTTGCCATGCACACAGGTGCCTCAAATGATGGAAGTTCTGATATGTATCCAAAATATTTTATTCATTGTCATGAAGAAGGGAGTTATTTGTCCCATTCTCTTAACATGCCAGTGATTTCACATAAGGTCCGTTTATACAAATGAAATTGTTTGAATTTTGACAATATTGCATAACTTGCAGGCAATAATACAATCAATAACTCGGAAAAGCTGTATATTGCCTAAAATTAATGCAAAATGAGAAAGAATTTTGCAGCGAATTGAGAAGCTCATATTCTGCTTAATAGGAAAATGAACTACAGGAAGGTCATTACTGATCTTCAGATTCTATAATCTTAAAACTGTAACAAAGCATTTTCAGAACTACAGCCTTAATCTAGTATGCACTGGAAATTATGATAATGACAAGGCTACACATGAAAGAAGCATGCCAAATACCTTGGTCAAAAATACACCCCTTCTCTAAAAACTCACTCTGACAAGGCAAGGGATGATGGGAAAGAATTTTTGTGGCAAAAGAGAAATAAGTTTGTCTCAGAGAAATGTGATTTGAAAAACAGATTTGCAGAGTCCCTGACTAGCAAATGTAATCGACTTCATTTGCACTTGATTTTTTTCTTAACAGCCTGAAAACTCTTTAGAGTGGAGGAAGGAAGAGGAATATACCCTTGCAGCTATTGTTGCCACTCTCGAGATGAGTAGGCTTCTACAAAATTGTTACTTAACAGACATCCATAAGATCCAGAGATATAATTTTCTTCAAAAAGGATTAACAGAAAAAAAAAATAAACACTTAAACTATCGCACACCTATAACTTAATTTGGTCTTAATCAGGTGTATCCATTCACCAGATAATCCTGAGAGATTCAAACATATGAAGCAGCTTGCAGCCACTTTCCAGTCTGCTAATGCACTTCTTTTAAAAGTGCTTCTATTTCCCTATTCTGAAAAATTACTTGTTTCCCAGCTGTTTATGTATTTGTTTGATAGCCAAAAGAGTCTTCAGCCTTTACTCTGAGGATGAAGTATGATTCCCCTTTCTTCTCCCACCTGTAAAAGCTGACATTTACAGAGAGAATTATGCAGCTTCATTTTGACAGGGACATGCCCTTTCCACGTTCTTTAGGACCTTTCAGCACCGGAGAACGTGTCACTGGTAGGCAGTAATCCAAAACCAGCTACATTCCTCCAAAACAAAACATGGAGCTAATTTAAGTAGGTCTCTGGTGATCAAAAGGCTGAGTTCAGGAAGTCAGGAAGAGGGAGGGAAATGGACTTGGAGCAGCCTCAGTCTGGAGGATGCCTCCAGCCTGTTACCTGATTATCCCATCGCTCACCCCTCCTGGGCTCCACTGCAGAAACTGCATGCTTCTGCAAATCAGCTCTGAACACACACAGCCACTCTCCATTTCAAAAAGTTGTGGAAATGGGATTTCAAATACAGATGAAACCAGTTAATTAAAAAAAAAAATTAATCCCCTAGCTAAACAGGAGTCACATCACTTATTTGACTGACTTGCAATTCGCATTTGAGTTCCTGTTTATGCAAATGAATCTCCTTCCCATCTATGAAGATATGACAGAACTGAATTACAAAGAATGTCAAGTAACACTAAATTACAAAGCTTCTTTGTACAGAGCTGTGTAACAGAGAGTACTTTTACTAGTCTCCAAAGTGTCTGAAAGATTCTAATTCCCCAAACACCAAGTGGCTGGCTAAAGAACATGTTTGGTAGATTTAGGATACCATTCTTCACCAGCCAGAGGACCACCTTCTTTTTAAGGACTTTTAGGGGATGGGGCATGGTTTCAAAGAAATAACTGCAGAAACTTAAGCAAATACAGCTGCACAAATATTTTTATATAAAATAAAATAGGACTATGGAGAAGATATAACAAATCCTTAATGATGCGAGCAGACATGCAACATCTCCAAAAATTCTGGAAGAGTCACAGGAGCCACAGATTGAATAAGAGACTTAGTTAATTCAATTTGCTGATAATAAATGTTATCTAGGTCATGTTCAATGGTATTAATTGACGACTAACACTGCCACTACTTAGATGCGTATCAGCGGAAGAAAATGCAGCATCCTCTGGATTAAATGACACGCAAATGTCAGTCAAGTCATCAAGGAGAGGCTGATGACTAGAAAGTGACAAAGCAGAGGGAAAACCAATCTTCCATTCTGATTTAAGTCACTACTCCTCCATAGCAATAAAATCTAAAGGAGTTTTGAAATGCTTGAAGATACACAGGTATTTAAAAAAAGATAAAACAGCTTTTAATACAGTGCAATCTTCCAAAATTTTTGTAGCTTTGATATCACAATACACTTCCTTCTTTGCAACTGTGGAATCTAAGCACAGTGTGCTTAAGGAAGATGTCCACCAGATTATTTAGGCAACAAGTTCTCTTTGTGGATTAATCTCAAAAGATGAGCATAGGAACTGCTTAAAAAATTGAAAAATAATTGTATAAAGGCATAACAGACATGAACAATACTTTAGTATTAACCTGAATCTAAAGTCAGCTGTACAACATCCACTGGAAAGCAAAGGAACTTCATTTCACTGAATGTGTTACAATATAAGATGACAGAAGAAAAGTGATAAATTTCCTATCACATTGTGAAACAAACTGGTGCGGACTTGAGCTGCCTCTTCCAGTAGGAGTTAGCAGGTAAACTGCAAAACATGATGTTTTTTCCTGTTTCACAAAAGGTTTTTGGTAAAATTGTAGCATCAAAGCATATAATGAGTACTCTTAATCACGTGTACTTTGTGGAAAGTAGAAACCAAACAAAAGCAATTTGACTCTGTAAACATATAAAATTTAAACTGTAACATAAGGATTCCTAAACCAGCAACTGTGTATGACTACAGGCATACAAATGCAAATGCTCTGGTGCTCAGCACAGGTGCACTGAGAACTAAACAGAGCAGTTCGCTGATTTGCAGGAATAGGCTGTGAACACAGCTTCAGTTTATAATGATGATAGCATTACACCTATAATTCAGAGCTTTTTAATTCAATGCAAATTTACTCCACCAGCCTTCAACTCTTTCCTTGTTCCTCACCTCTTCCGTGCTATTTAAAGTGTTTTGGTGCTATTGCACTGTCAAATCACTACCTTTCTACTAAAATAATAACCTTTACTGTTAAAATTCTTTGCCTACAATGTCCTGGTATGCGACTAAATCTGCATATCATTATACTTACAGATCTTATTTCCAAATATAGATTGTGATTATTTTTTTCCTTTAGAGAATAGTTGGTGGTTATTTTTTGATAAAAGCTCTTGATACAAGGGCTAGTGAGATCCACTTTGAAGAGAATTAACAATTTAATGCTACATTATTGTCCAATGGTGTACATTTATACACTTTTAAGAAGTGGGGTTTTTTTGTCTCAAGTATTGGCAGAAGCTCTTAAAATTTGCGGCAATGTCAATATTTCACATTCAAGACCTTGCTGGTAAGACTCTATATAATCTCATGAAGCCACGGGTGACAAACAGCTTTAATAACTGTGTACTAGTTGAATTGATGCATGCCACAGTGCATCAATCACTGAAGTCCACCTCACATTCCTGGGTTCTGATGAGAAGTTGTAGAAGACACAGAAACACTGCCTGCATTTCACACATCACTTCAAGGTACATCACAAAACAAAAGACCATTAAATAAGGACAGAACAATAAAATCCCTTCTAAGAACCAACATGAAGTGCTATAAATGAAACAGCAGTTAGATAAAAATCAAGATCTCAACCAATAATGACCACTCAAAATTACACTTACAAGATACCAGATTACAGCATTTGGTAGGAACAGAGTATGATTCAAACAGGTTATACATTTACTGGATAAGCATACTTCCAGCTACCCAGACACCGATTACTTTTATCACTAGAAGTGGTTAACAAGGAAACAGCACAACCTTAATCATGTATATCTACACTGTTATAGGTGAAGCTTGAGATCTTCCTGGTGCAGTTATGAAAGTCCTTGGGATTGTCCTAAATGTTAGAGACTAGCCAGAGGGCTCAAGCAAATGCACAAATTTATAGTCTATTTCCTTGGCCTCCTGTGAGACTTATGAAAATCTAACCCTTCTTCTAAAATTATACACTAACAGTGGCACTTAACTTATCTAAGAGATAGGAGCCTCTTCAGAGCTCCTTAACAACATGAATCATTCAGTCAACAGAGATCAGTGTTTTCAGAGTGACTCACCCAGCTCTGTGCTGCTCTTCAACAGGATACCAGGTGAATTGCTACACATTACAAAGGAAGCCTGTAAAAGCCACTTCAAAACAGATACCTAACTTTGAATCGCAAGGCTTCCTCTCACACTTCAGTACCCCCAAAAATTGATTTTTTTTGACCTACATTTGGCCCTCCATATGAATGCTTAAAGCACTTTAATGTACACTCTCTTCCTCTACAACAAGTAGAGTTAAAGGATATACAGGAAGAGATAAGCATTACAAAGTGATGTGAACATACTTGACTGCTCCTTCCGTTGGCCAAATACTTAAAACCAGAGAAATAATTCTGTGGGCCTAAATCTGTGTTTCTAAATCTGCCATTTTTCTTTCTAGTGTTTATTTGTGCAACAACAATTACCCTGTTAGATCAAATCCTGGCTATCCCGCCTGCTGTAAATTGCACGGTTATCTGGAGAGAAAAAAACATGTATAAATTGAAACTAAGTATACAAAATCTTAGAAACATCAAGCAATCATAGTTTCACTGAAGCATCTGAATTTCTCCAGTGATATGATACATCATCTGACTCTCCTATTTTCCTATCCCTGTATAAATAATAATTAACCGTGTAATTCCTTCATTGCTTTTAAGTCACTGCCTCAGAGGCAGCTCGCGCTTATTTTTATCTTCAAACACCATCAAAGCAGTCAGGTATTACAGAGAGGGGCAGGAGGGAAATGCACTTACTTGCCACCTCCAGCGATGCATTGTGGCTCACAGCTTCCCCGAGGTAATTCCTTGCCACGCACACGTAGACCCCCTCGTCCGGCCGGCTCTTGCGCCCATGCACAATGCGCAGGAAAAATAAAGATCCGCTGGGCAGCAGCATGCGGTGAGAGCGTGGGTCATCCTTGTCTGTTTCCACCCTTTCCCCTCCCTTGTACCACTCGATGGTGGGGGTCGGCCGTCCCTCTGCCTTGCAGTTCAGAGTGGCTGGTTCTCCTTTGGAAACAATCAGATCCGAGGGGTGCTCCACGATCCGAGGTGGGAAATCTTCCTGTCGAAGACGGGAACCTGCAAGGTGAAAATGCAAAGTTTTCTTAGGAAACCCTTGCCAGGTCATGGTCTTTTGCAAAACAACTATTTAACCATTCAATAAGAGCAGCTATTAACATCCTGAAGTACACAAAAGAAAACCTCAGTGCATGTTGGGGTGAAATGAAGTTGTTGAGACCGAAGCAGAAGGGCGTGGGAAAACCCACTTCAGTTACAGTGAGGAGACTGGTTCACTCCCAACATCCCCTGTGCCTCTATGTTAATCACCTCCAGAAAGTTCTCTGTAACATTATTGATATGTGCCACGATATTTTGCATATTCCTAATCCATCTTTCCTCTTGGACCCTCACCATCAAACGCCAACACTATCCTACCTTATATAAATTGCGTTTACCCATGCTTTTGACCCTTTTGGTGCACCCCTTAGTACTGTGCTCGCCTTCGTCCTGTTTGTTGTTCTCATATTAATAAATCCTCTTTATTTTCGGGTCACCAATCTGTGCCCGTCCCTCAGTTTTAATCACGAAGTTTGGAGACCTCTCACCAATCTCCTGGGTGGTCTAGGGGGTCTGCCATCCAGGCTGGACCCTGAGCAGCCATAAGTGCACTTCACCATGTGCAAGGTTCTCCCAGGTGAGTATGTTCAAAAGCACTTTTTCAACAGGAGACCTAAGATTAGTGAACAGCCATACTCCTAAATCACATCAATCTTGATATGGATCTATTAATTTACATGCATTTATACACACATGCATATGCATATCTAGAACTACAAAAACTAGTCCTACAGACACTCCACAGATACCAGACAACCTCAACCAGCAGAACTGACACTTCTGATGCATAACCCAAAGCCATAGCCAACCTCATGCGACCTTCTAGAAAGGCCACTTAGTCATGCAATATCTACAGAGTAACTCTGACATTTCCAGTGCCCACAGAGTTGCTTTATTTCACTTGTACTATTGTCTCTTAAGCTCCTTGTTAAGTATTGCCACAAAAGTATATATAAATGTATGAAGGACCAGAGTGTTTCTTATGCCTCGTGCATCAGGGAAAATTTTTACTTTATAAAATTGTAGATGTCTCCAATCTGGAAAAAATTGTGAGGCAAGTGTACCCAGTATAAAAGAAAAGTTACAAGCAAATACGATACTCTTCTGGACAAGGTACTTCTAAAAAAGATGATCATCTAGAAAAGCATTCAATTTCAGACTACTTCAAAATTCAAGCTGGTAATTTGCATAAAGGAAAAAAAACAAACCAAAAAAAAAAAACACACAAACAAAAAGAAAACACAAAACAAAGGAAAAAAAAAAGAAAAAAAAACAACAAAAAACATCTCCAGTAATAGTATGCAGAGATATATACCACAGATTAATATGACAACCTACTGGGTACTCAAGAATTCCAAACTGGGAATAAACAGCTATCCAAATTTTCAGGGTTTTAAAATGTTGACTCAAATTCAAATTACTGTTTTCCTTATTTTTTCCTCTTTCCTGAAGCACAACTTTGCCATGGATAAAAAATTAGTCTCCTGGGTCACTAATTCCTGATTATTAAAATCTCAGATGCCAAGATTCTTTATTAACATTAATAACATGGGGTTTGAACAGCTGTGAAGCACCAGAAAGAAACACAAGATCTATTCACTGCAGGTTAATAGACCATAAAGTGATATGGAAACAGGGAAAGGAAACAAGAAGAAGAGAGGTCCAGGGACTACTGTTTTAAATATAAGCTAAACATACTCCTTATATATACATAAATATATATTTATGTATCTAAAATAAAAGTAGGCTATGTACAATTTTCATTTTATTTCACATTTTCTTCACCTCAAGATAATTTAATGTACAATGAATCAGCTAGCACTACCACACACTCAAAAATCTGTCAGTATAGCCAGACTACGCTGAAATACATTTGCATTCTGTATGCAGTAAAATAGGGTAGTTTTACATGAACATTACTGATCATTAAATACAAAACATTTCAAACAGCAATAAACCTACTCTTCAGATAAGGTTTGGGTAGATAGAACAGATGCTACACACTCCTGCACAGCCCAAGCCTGCACATCACACCAAAGCCAAATTTTAAGCAGCACCTCCCAGAGGTTTGGCACAGGCCAGACCCAGTGAAAGGAGAGCTAAGAGCATCAGTAAAGAAAATTGTGCCAACCAGCACTGGTCTTTTACAGCCACTAAAAAAGCCTCTAATAGACTTCTGTGTTCCCTGAGAGCACATCTCAGTCACTGCAAAGCTGCATTTGTGTCTACTCATCCTGAACTTTTACAGAGCTTTTGTGGAAAACCCCTCATTCAATACTTCTGCACTTACAAGTGGGCTGGCCAATTTCAAATCCCTCTTTCTAAGGTTAAAAATGCCTAGAGAGGGATTAAAAACTTTCTTTTGTTTATATTTTTACTCACTTCCTATGTAATTCCCAAGGAAAGGCATTGAAACAAAGGATTACTGAGCTAAGAATCAATCACTCTAAGACACCCTGGAAAAATAAAAAGCCAATTTCAATGTAAGATGTTTAAAAGGCAGTTAAGAAGTCTTTTAAAAAGCAAAGTTTTGACATATGCTAGTATGTACCATGTTTGTATTTTCACAGGCACTGTTAGCTAGCCAGCACACAATACAGTACAAGCCTCCTATTGTTTCAGTCAGCCTGGCCCAGACCACAAATAAATGAAATACCATTTTCAGATATATTGTATGCAATACAGCTTTCCACACTGACATTTAACTGGCTGTGCATGTACTTCAAACACTGTACAGAATGAAAGTATAAAGACTGACCTAAAACTTTCTTGAAAATTGAGACTCCAAACCCTAAGCAGGGAAAGAAAACCCTTCACGATCATCAAGAATGCTCATATATATTTTTATCTTTGCCGGATAATATTGGAAAATATAAATGACAGAAACTTTTTTTTTAACTTTTTTTTCATTTTTAACTTTTTTTTTTTTTAGCATTTTATAAAGTACCATTTCTCTAGCAAATTTCATAACACTACTTAAATCAGAAAGGGACAAAAGTTGCATGATTAACTGACTAGCACATAGTGAGCATTAACCACAGATTTAGTGACAGCTGCCTGAGGGGTATAATGGCCCTGACAACCAAGTTTCTACATATCTACACTTTTTCTTTTTTTTTAATCTTCCTTTTCTTTTAACTATTTATCTAAGCTGCATTTACATTTTATTGAGAAGAAGTAGCTCCAATTATCAACATAAATCTTAGAGTGGGCACCAATCCTGTAATTTCCCTGTCAAAAATCCTTCCCAGAAGATATTCTATTTAAAAAAACACAAACCAAAAATCTCCAAAAGCTAAGCACCTAATACATACTGGATCTGCCATTAAACATACAACAGAGCTGCTGTTTCTTTTCCCCAAAGATGACAGCACTGGGTTATAGGAACTAACCAACTTGTGTTCTCCGCTTTTATTACGATTCAAGTCTTTCATAAAAAGTCAATTGGATGCCACCAATTAAAGCACCCCATACTAATTATTTCATGCTGTTGCTTAAAAGAACAATTATACGGAATAATGTTTCCAGTTTCTTAGACTGTGCCACGACGATTTTTACAAGCATTCAAACAGTGAAATAAACAGACATGAAGGTTCAAAGAAAACTTGCTTAGATGAATGACAAACTCCTAGATGCTAAGAGTTACCTTTATTCCCACCTTAAAACGCCCTGTTGGCACCATTTTAAAACAAAACTTATTGATAAACAGCAGGGAGTGTATTTAAATATGAAAGTTGCTGATATCAGGAGTTCAAACACTGAGTACAAACATGTTCTCCTCTGAAGGAAAACAAAAAAGTTCTGTGCTATCGGAACGAACTGCATCAGTCGGTCTAAACCTGAGCTCAGATGGATATGGAAAACCTCATTTCCCAAGATCTATATATCTAAATAGTAATCTATCATAAATATTATAAAATACTGTGTGACAGACTGTATCCTTAGCCAAATTCCTAAGGGCCAATATACTCTTGGCCCTGTTTCTTTCCATTCCACAAATACTGCATTCAACACTGATTTTCAGAGCATGAGAACCTTGCTCTTTTTTTCTCATTATTGAAACCCTGTGTAAGATTGGAGTAACTGGCCTAATTGCTGTCAAAATTTTTAGTAAAATGCTAGCAAACAAAACCACAAGTTAAAAATCAGTGTTAGGTGATCCTTGTAAACAATTTTATTTCATCAGAGCACAAGAGCTTCCCCAATTCCCCAGTGTATCACGTACTAATTTAACCTCTTCCAGAAACTTTTCAGAAAGTGGAGGGGAGTATCTTTGTGGTTTTACATAAGTTGACTGGAAAGATGCTCCATAAATCTCTCGCTCTAGTGGTTAGAAATCTTTCCCTAATCCTCAGATTAAACATACCCCCAAAGAGTAAATACCCCATTCTTCATGTGCTGGAAGCGCCCTATAATTCAGATCTTTCCACAAACTTCTTGGAATTTTATGCCTTTGACATGCAAATTACAACCTTTTACTTTTTTACCAGCCTCTTGGTTTCTGTGTTGTTGCTGCTCTTAGAAGTCACAAACCTAATTTCATCTGGTTTTCCCCTCAGAAGATTTGCTCACCTTTTCCTTGTCTTAAATTCTAGTGTATCCTTTTTGAAGATGGAAGACCCAAACATACACCCCCCAGAGGCAAGCAGACTTTGAGTACTATTTCAAGCACACACTGCAAAACAATGTCACATCATGCTACAGGGCAAAAATAACTAAAGCATAAATCAAAGTATTTTTCTGAAAGTGGCTTTTCTGCCCCATACCTGCAGCTAACCTAACCTACTGAGTTTGCTTTGTTGCACAGACAACAAATAATTTTCCAAGGAAAAACAAGAGAAATAAGAATACCCACAGAGATTTTGTCCCATTCATTTTCTTTCTCTCAACTTCACCATTCTTTTAATATTCCTACCCTTTGCATACTACCCTTGTGCAGCTTCAATAAAACACCTGATTTCCTGAGCTTTGTAGCCTACAAGAACTGCATATCAAAAAGGAACTATTTTGACATTTCCTTTCCAGGGTTTGTGTGGTCCTTTTGTAACCAAAGACTAAGTAATTATTAAAGACAGTAATGCTGTGCCTATTTGGATTTTCCAAAAATGGTTTTATTAGAATTGAAATTTCATTGTCTAATTCCACTTTGCTATAAAGCAAAATGATAAAAACCGCATTTAACTGGTATTTCTGATACATTAGTTGGAGAATAGCACTGGGTATCATTTTGGACTGAATAGCACTGGGTATCATTTTGGACTGAGGAAGTAGACCTTTCACACAGTTTTATTTACAACAGCCATTCACTTCTAACACCTGAACATTAAACATATATTCTAGAAAAACAAAGTAGGCACTTTTTACCTAAATCCTGCCAATACTTTGCACAGTCATAACTCCTTTAAAAGGATGCCACCTTTATGAACAAAAACGTTCCCCTGCAAGTGAGAGACTATTTGTACGCTCAGGAGGAAAATGCAGAGTTGGAATTTAACAGCACTGTCACATCAGCTGATTAACGCTCACCCAGGACTACAGGTTTATTGAAATGCATTTCAAGATGTGGTAAATGGTTCCAAACACTGATCTGGGAATAGGTCCAGTTCTTTTCAATAGATACCATAAAATGTGACAAGCAAGGCTCTCACTTTGGATCAGGGGAACCTGCAATTATCCTATGTCTTTCCAATGAAGAGAAATGCTCTATTTCTTTCTATGGGAACACTGTAGAAAACAGGCGAGCAAGATGTAAATGAAAAGAAAAGCCCTGAACACTACCTGATCACTCCCATCACAAAACAACAGTGATGTTCTCTGAAAAAATTATTCTTTTTCAGTTTACATCACCCTGTCAAGGAATCCTTATTTCCCTCCTCTAATTGCTATTGAAATTTCATTCATAGATGAAAATATTAACATTTTTCTTTTAATTATTTCTCTTACTAAGGGTTATTTTGGAGTAAAACAAAATAATTGGCTTTAGAAACATAATCTGATTGCAAAATGTGGGCTGTGACTTTTAAAATAAATCTGTAGACATCCACAAAACATTTCTCCCACTCAAAAGACAGCAACAAAAAACACTTCAAGGTTAAGACACCATGAATTACAATTGCATTTCTGTCATAGCTACTACACTATCAGGGTATGTCAGAAACCAGTAATTTACTGTACACTTATGGGAAAAAAAACTAGGGTAATGACAGAGCGCCTGGAGTTTTAAGCCACGTCTGTCTGTCTCTTTGAAATAAGAGATTAAATGGGAGCTGTACTAAAAATGCCTCAAATCCAAACTGATCTCGTGCCTGGCTCTTACACTGAGATGTAAGCCAAACATTGGAAGCTACAGACATTCAATTTACACAATATTCATGACCTGGTCAACTGAACAGGAGTTAGCTGAAGTACTATAGCAATAAGCTAAATAAATAAAGGAGAAAAATATTTTTAAAAAAGTTTATATATCATTGGTGTAAACGGTTGGTTCCTGTTTTTTATTCAGCAGTAATTCTAGACCTATGTGATTAGGTCAGGAAAACCCATGAGTTCTAAGCAGCAAAATCTTCTGGAAAGCTGTACATTATCTTACAATTATTTAAATACTCTGCCTGGTAGGAATGGGGGGGGGAAATTGGCAAATACTACATTGATCAGATATTAACACCGAGTCTCCACTAATGTTCCTAAGGACAGATTTCCCAGGAGATAAGAGAGACTTGCTCTCTGAAATAATCACTTTTAACAAAGAAGCCCAAAGTAGCAACAGTAAGAGTCATGCTTTAGTTTCTTAATCCAAAATTAAATTCAACTCTTCCAAATTGCTCCTGAACAAACCACTTATTTTCAAGAGACCCAGCTTTACACTCAATCTTTGCTACATGAACACATGCTACTAGTTTGTGCATCAGTTAGCATAAATAAGCCCTGACCTGGTTATTCATTAAATTAGCTAGAATATAAATTTAAAATAATAATATTTATACTGCACCATGCAAGAGGCTGACATTTACATAAAACCCCAGGCAATAGCTAATGTTCCCATGGTAAGAAGCTGGTCAGTTTTATTTTTTCTTTCCCTCAGCTGTGCTTCCTGGTAAGATGTTTATCTCATTTGACTCTGGTGGATACTGGAATAGTCTGAGATATCAGTATTTAGAGCACTGATTTTTGAAACAAAAACTCCTTCAATAAAAACAACATCCAACACCAAACTGTTAAGCTAGGAATAGTATTTTCCCTTAAGGGAAACATTAATGAAATTACAGAAATATTTTCATTAATAATGCAAAATTAGCTATGAGCCAGTGAGCAACTCCAGCATATTGAAAAACAAAAACAAGGACGACGGTAATAAAGCCTATTTCATTACTCCTTTTGTCTTTGAAAGGGCTGGAGTAATTCTGAGAGGTATTTTCTACACTGGGATGTACCCTAGACAAGGGTGAGAATGGCTGAGCTGTGTCTGGAGGCGAGCTGGTCTCTGGAGATTTGGATGGGAGAAGCTGGCAGTGACCACACCAAACTGCAGCAAGAGTGGAGCAGTGGGGTCAGGCAGGAACACAAAGAGTGTGACAAGGTGGGAGCTGCACCTGGAATGGCTGTCAAGGGCATGAGGGAAAAGAAGTGGGAAAGGATTATGGAAAGGATGCAAATGTTAAGTAGAGCTGAAGTAAAGAGCAACTGGGAGACCACTAGGGAAACAGATACTTGGACTATATAAAGGTAATAGGATTTGATGAAAATCGGATAATTCTGTGGACAACAGAGCCGGAAAGATACTGAAAATGACCACTGGTTAAACACAGGAGTGGGGACACAGTGGGAAGATCTGAGACAGATCAGAGCAATCACTTCTGCCCTGTCCTCTTCCTTCCCTGGCAGCTGGCATTCCCTGCAAAGGCAGGGCTGACAGCTCTCATCTGCTCTCAACAGCCTGGGAAGACAAGACAGAGTAAATGGGAAAGCATGGGGACTGAGGCTGCTGTGAGTCACGTCAGAATTGCCAGTTCCAGGGCTTGGTTTTCTATCGAGCAGGAAGAGAGGGAGGATTAGGAAACAAAGAAGAGGCAACCAGGCTCTCCTCTATCATCAATCCTTGTGCTCAATCATGTTTCATCCCAGACTGGAAGAGGATCTCACTGGCTGTGAACTGATGGTTTGCCACTTGGGGCAGGAAAACAGAACTTGGAGGAAAACAAGAGTACACCAAAACCAAAGGAGGACTCTTAGCTGCACTGGAGGAACCAAATGAACTTCCAATTGAGTGACAATGCCTAAGAATCAATAGCTTATATAATATATCTACATAATTTTATTACATTAATCTAGTTATATATTTTATGAATTTTCTTCATATATGTGTTGATAAATCAGATGTCAGACATATTGATACAGGAAATTTTTACTTCACCTGTAGGTTTGTCTATAACCAGTGTCAAAGATTTCACCTATTCATGGCATGACTATAGCACATTATGCTATTTTATTCCAAAGCTTAATCTGTATAGACAAACAAAACATCCCCTCTGGATGATCATACTCATTCACAAAAATAGATCTAAAGATATTTGTCATGTTGGAGTTATTCTTTTTTAAAAGCACCAAAAACAAACACAATGCTTTCTCATATTCCAGATGGGTTGCCCCAACATTCTTCCAGACTTTTCAAAGTCACCTCCTGTCATGCTTCCAATCTAATTTCCACTTCCAAATTTCAGTGTGAGAATGGATTTGATATTGATCAACTGCATGTTCAGATGTAGGAGATGCTGAAAGAAGGGAAAAAGGATCCTCATTTCTGCAGGGCTATTGGGAAGCCAGACACAGCAACTCTCAAAAGGACCAGGGGTTTTCTCTTCTCAGCTGTGCCAGGAACATTCATTCCTCAACTCTGAGACAACACAAGTATTTTAACACCCTAGTCAATAGCACTCTTAGGCTGTGCCTGGGTCCATTTTGGTACATCTAATATGACTGATATTGCCATTTTTTTTCTTGCTCCCAAAGTGGATTTAAAGAGAAATATGATGATTCAAAACACCTGTCCAAAATCATACTTTTTAAGATTATTGTAAATCTGTTTCAGATGCAAGGGGAAATAAAACTGCCCTCGTGAATCCAAGTGTTAGGTGTTTATAGGAGATATATGCCAGCTCAGAAATAAGTTTGAATTTACATATTTAGTGGGTAATTAATTTAGAAATTCTTAACAAGGAAACAAAAAGAATTATTATTAAGCAGTTTAGCTTCCCTATTCATATTATTATTATTATAACGGGCTAAAATTTTGAATAAAAACAGCTTTCTTTCCTTCCATTTAATACATTTGACTTCTTGTATGACATTAGGTTTGGACAATTACAAAAAGCCCAGATATTTTGAATTACAAGTTGCTATTGACATTACAATATTGGCATTTTTTTTTACAAATGGAAGGATAGAAGTTTAAATCCAAATTAAAAAAAATGCAGTGAGTTGTGTACACTTGCATAAAATGCACAGACTAGTATAAACTAAACTGTTTTATCACAGCTCAAAAAATTTGAATCAAATAACCCCTTACTGAAAACTTGTCTATTCCTACCCTTTTTTCAATACATGCTTTTATTCAAATATAAAGCTAAGTAAATGAACATGAGAAGCATAAAAGATAACATGTTTTCAGGGAAAAGCAATAAATATCTCCTCCTGACTTACTCTGCACAGTAATCAACATATTCACTGCAGGATGACTGAAGGTATGTTTTTATTCCTACTTTTCCCCAATATAAAGATTTGTCAAATCAGCAAAATTTCACCCAAGGTAACTTCTATCCATCAATGCCTTCAAAATAATCTTTTGCTGAGAAACACTGTAAAGTATTCCCTTTGACTGTGTTCTTTAAGAGGCAAGAAAAATCACAGAATCTTTTGGGTTGGAAAAGACTTCTGAGATCATCAAATGCAACTTGTGACTGAACTCCACCTTGTCCACCAGACCATGGCACTGAGCTCCACATCTACTCTTTCCTTAAACATCTCTAGAGACAGTGACTCCATCACCTCCCTGGGCAGCCCATTCCAATGTTGAACAACCCTTCCAGTGAAGAAGTTACTCCTGATGTAGGTCCAGCCTGAACCTTCATGGGTGCAGCTTGAGACTGTGACCCCTTGTCGTGTCACACATTGTAGTATTTACATCAAGACTGACTGGACTGACACCATCATCAGTCCTTTATTAAAAACTTTTCCTGCCTTCTCTCCATGAGCTTCTCACAGGCAGCTCCACACAGCACTGACTCCTTCTCTCCTCTCTGAAAGTTTCTTTCTCCTTTCTGCATGACTGGCTAACCTCAACCCATCCCTTACCCAGCCACCTAACCCTGTCTGTCCCTCACACAGCATCTTCTTACCTTGTCTGTCCCTTGCACAGCCAGCAGGCTCCATCCCAAACTGCAGCACACTCCGGGTCTCAAGCTCCAACTTAAACTCTCAACTAGCTAACCCTCTCTTTTTATAATCCCCATCCTCACTGGATAGGCAAGGCTGCTTCCACTCCTCTAATCAGTACAGCTGTAATCTATTGAGGAAAATCACCTCCTGCACTATCCCTACAAACTACCTTCCCACACACTGGGCTTGGTTTTTGTTCCTTCAAAGGTTTCTTTGGTTACAAAATCAAACTGAGAAATCTGACATCTTGCACACAGCCAATTCTTTTACCTTTGTTCCCACTTACACCTTTGCACAAAGTGTAATTTGGAAAGCTCAGGTGAATCCAACTGCTGGTGAACGGCATCACATTCCAGGACTTCCTTAAATGCACAAAAGTATGGGTGCAGAAGACTCATGCATTGAGTATTCTTCTCATGAAGAAGCATTATCATCTTGATATCTGAATATATGTATTAATAATATAATATAATTATGTATTTATATTAATATTGTAATTATCATCTTGAGGTCTGAAGTCCTACCCCACAAGCATGACTGCTGAAAACCTAGTGAAAAACCTATCAGAAATGTCAACCAACATCTCTGCCATTCCTACACATTTCCAGTTGTGTCAAAATGGTACAAAACCACCTGAACACATCACAGGGAAGACTTAATTCAGTGGCTAAAAACAGGGCCTCTATATCAAATTGACAGAAAAAAAAACCCAAAACAAACATATTTATCAAGTTGTTTCTGATGAAAGAGATGATAAAAAGAAAAATTATCAGATTATTTTCATGAATAGTCATAGTGAATTCTTCAGAAAACTTGTGGCTAATAGCCTGAGTTTTCAGCAGCCTGAAATGTATATAAAAGTATGTATGTAAAACAAAGCCTTTGAGATGTTCTATATGATAGGCACACTCAAGAAAGATATTTAAGTAACACCAGTTTTCAGCAAGTTATTGACTTTTTCAAGACAAAATACCGAACCACAATTTCAGGGATAGCTGTCTGGAGTCATTTATACTTTAAAGAAAACAATATATTTGAAATGGCCTTTTAAAGGATTAGTAACAAATCCCTAGAGGAATGCAGCCCACCTCAGTCAATTTTCAACCTTAAAAGCAAATTCCGACATATCCAGAACATTAATGAAGACAATGTTTATGCCTTACATAGCATGCTAAGTGTGAGAACTCTACAGATAAACAAAAATGCTGTCAAATGTCTACTGAAGCTCATTATGGAATGTAAAAAAAGTTGAAAAATAGCAGTAGGTGATTGTTGTTGATAAGGTTTAAAGATATGAAGAACATTATTAAAAGTAAGAAAAAAGTAAAAAAAAATATTTTATTGAAATAAAAAGTCAGGGGTCTATTTTCCATTACTTTAATTATTTTATAATTATTTTTAATAGCTAGCTTAACAACTAGCTTTTGAATAATTATTATAAGGGGTTGTGGTGAAAGGATCAGTACTGAGAAACACACATCAATATTCAGTGGTCATAAATGGAAAAAGGAAGGAAAAAGGAGAGGTAAGAGAAAAATAGTGCTACACAACCATGAGTCTGAGTCAAAAGCAGAGAAGAATATTAAAGCATAGGAAAAGACAGACCTCAAGAGCTCCATAGAGCTGTGCAAGAAAGATTAAAAAAAGTAGTAATTGAAAATGAGAAGAACGTAGCTGTATGATTTGAGAAGATTTTAATGCATAATATAGCATCAACACAAGCAAGCAGGGAGAGGTTTGTGTGGTTTACGCACAAACACAAATGTTTACAAAGCCTTCAAAATTTTTAAAGGAAAATAGCTTTTTGAAAACAAGAAAAAAAATATTATTTTTGTTATTACTTCAAGTAGCAATCACCACGACAGGGTTGAACCCGAGGGTTCAACAACCAGCAAAGAAAAATGTGTTGTTGCCAGAAATTAATAACCTTAGAGGAATCTGAGTGCCCAGAACTACTATCTTGCTTTTTTTTTCAGCTTTATCAATATTCTGGTAGAAGAGATTACTGCTCTGCATCAGGCTTGTTTCACTAGTTAAGATATCCCCACATAGAGAGGAAAGTGGGAAAAAAAACAGCAGCCACTATAAAAAAAGGCAGCTAGAGTAAAAGAATTCAACTAAGAATGCTCCATCAGCTGAGGAACGCCATTATTCTCCAGTCTGCAATATTCTAAAGTATGACTATATATTGGAGTTTCCCTTCCAACAAATTAAATTGAATTTTACAAGGATGTAGAAATGCTGATAAAAAAAAAAAAAAAAGTACTACTCTTATTATGTAGGGAAGCTACTTAGTCACTAAATTTGTAATAAACTGGGGAGGAGAATGCAAAGTAGGCTACTTTTAATTACAACCTCAGTGTTCTGCTTCTGTCTCCACTTTCTCCCATGGTTATTCCATGCAGGATTTGGTCAGTGTCTCCTGAGAGGTGGAAGTTGGCTGGGACCTTTACTGCCAACACATAATATAAATATCACTACAAACTCACACTGCTGAAGCAGCTACACCCATCTCTGCTACAGCACTGTCCAGCACAGATGGGCAGGTGGATACAAGGAACTTCAGGGGTTTTTTTGTTTTATCCTTGCAAAACTCATATTTAAGTCAAAGGACTTAAGAGTACTTTTTTTTTTTGCAATAGGGTTTTCAAGGCTAAACTACTTTTTTTTTTTTGTATCGTGATTATAATTACAACATAGTTTCCAAATGCTAAAAGGCAACCAGTATACAGACTTTTCCACTTTGTCTAAAGAGCTATTTGAAACAAAACCCTAAATTAAGGCTTCCTGAAAGGCTGAAAGCCTTCAGTGGGACTAATTAGACAGAACCACTAGGCCTTGAGGCTCACAGCTGCTCACCAGTACCCTCTGCAAAGACTGAGAATTAAACACATGGTATGGGGTTTAAATTGATTAACTGGCATCAGTTGTTCCTCCTCTACAGGTGAAGCCCTAATATCAATCTTTATTTTCTAATATACCATTATATGACTAATTAGTAGGCATTATCACGCATCTAACAGTTTAAATGGATTTTTAATGACAATTAATATGCCCTTTTTTAAAATTCTTACTTCAAATAAATGAGACGTTCTCCCCTAGTGTTTTGATTTAAAACAAAAGCTAAGCAGTGCTAAAAAAAGTCAATTAAAAATGAATGGATCTTTTTGTGAGAGACTGTGCTGCAAATTGTCAGTCCTCTACACGTTACACAGGAATTCTACTCTTAATTTGTTCTGTAATTTCGTGGTTGCTGCAAGAATCTATAAGCTGGTATATCTGCACTAGGAACACCACACTGGAATAGCTGTGGGACTTTACAAACAGAAGTGAATTGTAAGTAGTCAAGATACACACGACAGATTAGACAGTATTTGATTCCTTACAAGAACTGTGGTAAACCACTCACTGTCAAGATTATCAGGTAGGAAACAGTGGGGAAGGACTTGGAAATCTTTATTTCCATCAACTGCATCAATCTGCCTACAGAGCACACCATCATCACTGAGAAACTTATTCATCAAGGGAGCAACTGAGTTAATTCATCAACTTTGAAAATAATAATCTAACAAAACATAAATGAAGAAACCAATGCATAAAACTTAGAAGAAAAGAAGAAAAAGGTCGCTAAAATAGATCAGCCCAAATCCCATATTTTATCATTGGGCTTCAAAATAGCTCAAAGCTCTTATAAAAGACTGTGTGCCACTCAACCTCGTGTTCTCTTCTTTCAGCTCAAGTGATGTAGTGAAAAGCCACTCCCATGTACCTTTATAATAATACCCCTAAGAGTAACCACTTTATGCAAACATTAGGTGCATGGCCTTGACAGCATTTTTTGAAAAGTATTTACATATGAATAAATAAAAATTGAGATTTTTCTATTAGGGACATATAACACCTACAGAGTGCAGAGGAAAGACAAAATGACTCATAAAATATTTTTTTAACATTCTAAGCAGAACTTTATGCAGAATTACCCTGCTTGGTGTGAAACTGTCTAACCAAGCCAAAATCCAATCTCTCGTTTCTTCATACCTTGCCACTTTAGTAATGGTAAATTAGTCACTTCCTTCCATTTGGAATGAGCAGTCCACAGATTTCAGGTATCTTTGGGGTGTTTAAGCCCTTTCTTTCAGAACCAGACAAGAATACTTATTCCCAAGAAGGACCTGAGAAAGATGATGAGAGGGCTATTTGTATCAACAATTACAGAAGTCCAGCATATAGAAAAGTTTCTACTCCAAGGGTATTGACCAATTTTACATAATGCAATTAAAACAGCAATTCTAGAAGAAAGCAGTTGTGACTTGTTTACAAAACTCAGTCTAGTAGGTCTGAGAGACTTACAGAAAGTGTTACTGGATAGAATGTCCTCAAGACCATAAGAAAAATAGTAGGTGTGTGGAGTTTTAGACCATGAAATTGTGGAATTTGAGATCCTTGGGGCAGCAAGGAGGGTGAGAAGTGCACTCACTATCCTGATGTCAGGACAGCAGAGGGTCTCTCCAAAAATCTCCTTGGTAGAGTGCCAGGGGACAGAGCCTTGGCGGGAAGAGACAGAGCTGGAAGACGCTCAAGGATTGCCTCCTCCAGACTCAAGAACAATGCACCCCTACAAAGAGGAAACCAGGGAAGATTGCCAGGAGGTCTCCATGGGTGAACAAGGAGCTCCTAGACAAAGACAAACAGGTAGCTCAGTGAGGGTGGAAGCCTGGGAGGAACACAGAGTAATTGTCTGAACAGGCAGGGAGATCATTAGCAAAGTTAAAGCACTGGCAGAAGCAAATCTGGCCCAGGAGATCAACAGTAACAAAAAAACTTCTTCAGTATATCAGCAATAAAAGAAAGCCTAGGGGAAATGTTGAGTCCCCTCAGGAGGAATATGGGACACCTGGTTACCCAGGAAATTAAGAAGGCTCAGGAACTCAAAGATGTTTTTCCCCAGTCTTCTCCAGCAGGTTTTCCAGCCACGCTGCCCAAGCTGCAGATGGTGAAAGTAAGGATTGGGAAAATGAAGTCCTACCCACTGCAGGAAAAGACCAGGTTCAAGAATGTCAAAGAAACCCAAAGGTGCACATGTCCTGGACCTGACAAGATACATCCACAGGTCCTGAGGAACTGGTGGGTGAAGCAGCTGAGCCACCATCCATCATATTTGAGAAAACAGCAGTCTAATGAAGTTCTACTAAAGACTGGAGAAGGTGAAACATAATCCTCATTTTTAAACAGGGAAATAGGGGAGACTCATGGAAATTCAAGCCAGTCAGTCTTATGTGTCTGGCACAACCATGGAGCAGATCCTTCTGGTAACTATACTAAGGCACAGGGAGAATAAGAAGGTGACTGGTGGCAACCAACATGGCTTTGCCATTAAAGGCAAATCATTCCTGACAAATTTGGTGACTTTCTAGAGTGGGGTTACAGCAGTGATGGGCAAGGAAAGGGCAAGAGATGTCATCTTCCTGACTCGAGCAAAGCATTTGACACTGTACCACATGGCATCCTTGTCTCTGAGCTGGAGAGCCATGGCTTTGACAGATGGACCACTTGGTGCGTAAGGAATTGTCCGGTCACACTCAGAGTTCCAGGTGATGTTTTAAGTCCAAATTGAAAGTAGTGACCAGTAATGCTCCTCAGGGCTCGGTACCGGGACCTGTGCTGTTTAAAATATTTGTCGGTGAAACAGTCAGTAGGATTAATATGCACCCGTAAATCCAACTCTGTAACAAAACACAAATTTAATCACTATCCTAAAGCAAAGCAACAGATGCCAAATTTATCCTCCATCCTAATTAAAATAAATGTCTTCAATGCTTAAAAGCAAAAGAAACACTCATATAAACATGTCACACCAAGCCATAGTAGAGATCATCCCTGACCTTGAAAAAAATACTTCCTTGGTATACTTCAGAAGGAAAAAAAGGACCATTTTCCTGCTAATGCTGTCATAAAGCCCACAGTGAATTACTAAAAATCATTACTTTTATGTTAAAAGCTCTCACAATGACAAGAATGAATTAGCAGGGGATGGGAAGTAAAAAGACAAGTAATGCTTAAGAGGCCCATCTCCACAAAACACTGCTGGGAATGCAAATGTCTAAAGCTTTGTGTGCTTATTAATATTGCTCGTTATAGTCCCCTCTCTTTGCAACGATTTACCTGCTCTCCTTTGCTAATGTACCATCTCCTTCCCCCCACACCCATTAAGAAGATTCCTTTCCTTACAAATACCTGTCACTCACCCCACATCATGCTGGCTCTTCACTGACACAGAACTCTGCTAATAATGCTATTAATAACTACTGGTGAAAAAAAACCTGCAGGGGAAGACAAAATTGTAGTGGCAAATAATGCATTGTTTCCAATATAGATGAGACAGCACCCTACTCGGGACAATAAGCCAGAAGAACTGAAATTTCAGTGCTGCAAAAGGGAATCTACTCTTAGGAGTTACTTAATGTGAGGGGGAAAAGGAAAAGGAAATTTCAGCAAGTGAATGCAAGAATTGTTCAAAATTTGAAGTAATTAATATCCCTCCTTCACTGAACATTAAAAAACCAAACTGCCTTAAGAAATTCTGCAAACAGTCCATACATGTTCACCAGAAACTACTTTGAATAGTAATCCATACAATTTAAGAGATTTCTACAAATCATAAAAGGTAAACATTACTAAAATAAAACATAACCTAGTAGCAGTAAAGCTGGCTGGCCCATTTCCTCCAAGTAAATATGTTTTTAAGTTGCTCTTTCAATCAAAATATGATAGATGGCATTATAATGAGATACTGTTCTCAGGAGGAAAGATTTCTTCACACAGCTAAAAAAGAGCATTCACAACAGGGAATCCTTTAAAAAAACCCTAACATGTTCTTTATACTTGTTCCATTTTATTTTTAAGGTCAACAAATTGCTGCATTCAGATGATAGATTTGCAAGGTATCTGAGAAAAAGATTTTTTTGTTGTTATACCAAATCTTTATACTTTAAAAACCCACTACTTTTCTTGTCCTCCTCAAAAGAGCTCCCAAAATAATTGTTAAAGGACCTTCTCAGGTCTGCAGAACCAACTGCAGAAAAAGATCTGACCAATTAATTTTTTTTTTACAAAAATGTCCAAAAAGAAAATGTCTGCTTAAACAACCAAGGGGAAAAGATGTAATATGGAGCTACAAAGACATCTATTATGTCTTCCTATTGCTCCCATCATCATGCCCAATAGATAGTTTTAGTAGATAAATTTAATAAATGCATAAATTTAGCTGAGTACAGTTGCTTTCCAAGTCTAGCAGGATTAAGAAATGCCATGAACTACAGAAACAGCACATCAACTCTCTCTGGGACAAGAGAACAAGAACCTAGGAATATTAGAACACTGTCACGAGGAAGGTCAGTACAGGATCCCTGGAAATTCATAGTTTGGTTGTTTCTCTGTGATCCTTGAAGAAACTCAATGGAAACAAACAACAGCTATTTTCAAGTCATTTACTGCAAATGACATTCATAGGGTTAGAACATATTTGTGGAATAGAGTTAAGCACGGTACTAATAAATTCTTGTTTTCCTTGCGTTTTTGTTAATGAAAAAGTACAGAAGTACAGTCTTGCAGAACTTGTTAGCAAATGAACTTGGATTTCTCATTACCATTAAATTACATGGGTCAGGTGGCTCATTTCAATCAAAAAAGTACCTACAACATCAGTATTACAGACTTCCTAACTTAAAGACTCAAATTGTCTAATATTAACCAAAGTTAAACATTATAAAAGAATCACACAAGGGCCAAACACAAGAAACTTGTTTATAATAAACAATTAAACCCCAAATCATTACCTGAGAGAAGTTGTCTCCCCTTCCCATAACCTCTAGCACTCACAATGGCATCATCACCTCACTGCCACTGCTCATAGTTGGCATAAGTTGGACCTTTATTTAACTTGTTGTTTTTTTTTTTTCTGCCTCCCCCCACCTCTTTTTTTTTTTATAATAAAATCCCTTAGGTAAATTCACAGTAAAATTACTGTGTCTTAATTCTTATGTCTTGACTAGGTCCTCATTTACAAAGCACAATTTTTGCTTGGACTCACCACAAGCTTCAGCAAACAGAAGTGATCATTATTGCTCTGGAGATTGATTTTGTATTACTTTCATTTCATAGATATTGGTAAACTCCTTGGTGAGCCACAAACAAAAGCACCACCATGCTCCAGTACATCCTCCTCACACAAGTATACATTTTAATAAGGGTGTATACAAATCCTCTAAATCATCACCATTTAGAACATAATTTGCTTAGAGCATCAAGCTGTTTCTGCCAGCCACAAATGGCAAGACTGAGCAGTGTTGGTTACTACTGGAACACATCATCTCAACTTATGCGTGCTCTCTTCCTCTCCCAAATCCTTATATCCAACTGGAATAATTTTTGAAGAAATGGATATTCCAACTCCTACTGGCAGAAATAAGTCTTCCTGCCACTTAAGTATTTCAGGAGACACATTATTAAATCTGGTCAATGCACCATCAGTCCAGTTGTAAAAACTTTATCTACATAGATCAAATAGTTTCCAAAAGAACAAAACAATTTAAAATAATGATCTGCAAAATTAGCTATTTCTGTTTTATTTCTGTCCAGATTGCCCTACAGCTTCCATACTGTGATATAACTTGCCAACATATAACACAATACTGGAGAATCAACAGAGAAATTTACTGGATGCACAAAAGGAAAGGGAAGTTGAGGGAAATTCCAGTGTGAATCACCATTGAGGATCCTTGGGAGGGGAACAGATGGGAAAAGAGGAACTGAAATACCTCCTTCTATAAAGAATGCTTTTCTATTAGAGTTGGAAAGAGCAGCCACAGATTCCTCAGACAGATGGTGTCAATAGATCTATTAGTCACTTTGGCAGTGTGGTGATGGGGCTCACAAAAAGCCACTTTAAAACTCCATATAAACAAAAGAGAAGTACATTAAGAAGTTGATTCAACTTTCCAGTACAAGACACTGCTTCCCACATAGCACACAAAACCCACCACCATTCATTCCAATCTGCTGTTAGTTTCTGCTGCAGTTTTATAAACCATGGTGGATGTGGACTCAAAGCAAATCCCTATGTGGGACAGCTCAGCTCCCCAGGTGAAAAGCCCAGACCTGAGGGCTTTCCTAAGTCCTTCTGCACCTTTGCTTTTGTGTAGGAACTCACAACACACAGGGCTCTTTCCTCAGCCCATGTGACACTTAAAATTGGAAATCATGATGGCCAATGCTTCTCCCTCTGGTACTGTAGGATGTTTAGCTCCTACTAATGTGATCACAGAATTATTTAAGTTGAAAAAGACCTTTAAGAACATGGATTCCAACTAGCACTGCCAAGTCCTCCACTAAACTATGTCCCTAAGTGCCACATCTACACATCTTTTAAATACCTCCAGGGATGGTGACTCCATTGCCTCCCCAGACAGCCTGTTCTGCCGTTCCTGCGAAGAAATTTTTCCTAATAGCCCATCTAAACCTTCCCTGGCCCAGTTTGACATTATTTCATCTTGTCCTATAATTTTTGACCTGGGAGAAGAGATCCACCCCTAGCTGCCTGTACCCTCCTTTCAGGAGTTGTAGAGAGCCATAAGGTCCCCCCTGAGCCTCCTTTTCTGCAGGGGGAAAAAACAAACAAACAAAAAAAACCACTCCCAGCTCCCCCTCATCAGACTTGTGCTCCAGACCCTTCCACAGCTCTGTTCCCCTCTCTGGACATGCTCCAGCACCTCCATGTCCTTCTGGCAGTGAGGAGTCCAAAACTGAGCACAGGACTGAGGTGTGACCTCAGCAGTTCCCAGCACAGGGCACAGTCACAGCCCTGGTCCTGCTGCCACACCACTGCTGACCCAGGCCAGGTGACATTGGCCCTCTTGGCCACCTGGGCACTGCTGGCTCATGGTCATACTTTCTTACATTTTACATAATCAATTCTTAATTCTTCAATGCTTTACCTTTAAATCTACCTGCTTTAATTCTCTGAACTGACATTTCAGAAGTGTGTAATGCCAACAGATATAAATAAGACATTCTTTAGTAAAAATACTTAAATACAAAATCCTTCATAAACCCTACCAACTTGGTTAGATTCAACTGAGAGAAAGTCTAACAGGGGAAAAAAAAAATCAAAAATAAATAGAACAATTAGAATTACAATATTAGCATTGAAAAAACTATTTTCATAGAATATGGTAGGTTAAAAATAGCTAAATTTTAAGTAGCAAAATGCAATAGAAACAAAGTCAACTCTGTATTATACATTAGCTATTAATTGGTTTCCATCTGTTTAATTTCAACAAGCATATTTTACTCAATCAGAAATTAAATATACTTTAAAAATACATATTCTTAGGATTACTTTCTTCCTCTCTGCTGGTTCTCTGATTAAAATAAGCTGTAGCAATAATGTTAAACAGTCCTTTTGGTGGCAAGGAGCTCAAAAATGCATTTTCAATTCTCAGAATCATTTAGAACATTCATGAAGTCAGAGTCCATCCCACTGTCCTACTTTATCCCTCCAATGAGAAATTTAACTGAGAGAAGCAGTAGTTGAATCCTGGGTTTTTAGGCTTTTTTTTTTTTTTTTAAGCAAAGGCAGATGTTTAACACAGATCACCCATCCTCAGAGAGGACAGACATCTAGTTCCTACAATCTTGGTTGTCAGGCATGGAGAAAGGAATGCCTAAGTCAAACAAAGACAAGGTTGGCCTTATCACAGGTGATGCACATGGTCAGAAAACTCCTTGGAAAATGATCAAGAACTAAGAGCCAAAGAATTATAATTTGATTACCCACAACAAAGCATTCCACCTGCCTAGCACAAAATCTGAGTCATGCAGTTGCTGCTTTAATTACAGAAGATTCATTGGTTCTAACTCTGCCTGCACTAGCATGGCAAATACATCTTCAACAACATCTTCCCTCTCTGTTTCTGTGCTAGAAGGGGAAGCTCCTCTGGAAGAATCCACAGGACTCACTTGAAGATGGGGCACAGCTCCTGGAGGTGAGTACAGAGTCACACCCAGGCTAAGGAAGGCAGCAGGACCTTATTCTGCTTATAAGATCTAAGATCTTATAAGATCTAAGATATTAGATCTTATAAGATCTAAGTCTGACCAAACCATACTCACATATGGAGAAAACACAGTGTGTAAAATACCAATGGCACAAGTCTCCCCAAGTCCTTTCTGCCACTCCCTGTCATTTAAGTCTATCTTTGGTCTTTCCTTGAAGCTAGATCCTGAACTTCGAGCCCCACCTGAGGCCATTCTTAGAGGACCAGTCTGATAATAGGGAACCATCACCACCTTTACAGTGTTTTCCATTAAAAGTAATTACAATGGAAGTATATAGTAATAAAGTATATCTATTGCCATGTACAAGCATTTGCAAAGGATCTTAATCCAAGAAGGCTAAAAAACACTCTGTGTACTCTAAGACTATTGCTGTAAACAATTTGTAAAATACTACACTGCTGCTTTCAATCATCTCATAAACCTCAGTTCCAGGTTTTGTGTATGTTTTGAAGCCAGCTATGTTTATCTGAAAAATAATTTGGTTTCTACTGAACCACAACCTGAGAGATACATACACACAAAAGGCAGCTCCTGGCATTTCCTGCTGTTTATATAAAAGGCAAGAGCAACACTGCTTTGTAACCAGAGTTGTAAATTTTAATACACTCAGTTTTATGCTGTTGGACCCGCACTTCCACTAGGGAAGGGGAAGGAATAGGAGCAGTGTGGCCTTATGTTCACACAGCAGAATCAAGCCAGGTACAGCAATAAGAGAAGAAGATGTGGATGCGGGGGGAAGAGTGACATTTCCTAAGGAAACTGCAGCATTACCATAGCAATGCTCCTAATTAGTGTCTCAAACAGATTTAGAAGGAATCAAACAAAAAATGCTTAGCAATGTAGATGTGAGCAAATATGAAGCACTTGTCATTATATATTTTTATAATGGCCCTTTCTATTCTAATGAAACTGAAAATTCACTTTATAAACAACATTCTCCTGTCTGAAATTTCCCAAATTGTAACAAGCTGTTTAAACATACATATTCAAGCTACACCTTTTTGTTCTAAATAAACACAAGCTTCATTATTTTAATAACACTCTTCATTTTTTCTTTAAGGCTGAATATTTTCTCAGAGAAAACATTTTCCCCCCCATCTCCAGCATGCCTAAACCTGTGTTTGTAATGAAGGAGACAGGCAGTAGTAGAGGATTAAAGGCTTGTCTAAAAGGAGTTGCTGAAAATTATCAAAACTATTGGCTATTCATGAGAAGGATGAATGTGCTAGGGTGAAAAAGAAAAAAGAATCACAACAGACTTTTATTTGTATGCTATGCAAGGATGAATCTATTTCACACTAAATAACTGGGTATCATGAACATAAAATATGGCATTTTGTGATCTGGAAGAACAAATACAACCTCACATCTATCTCAGAGAAAGAATTTGATGCAAGACAAAGATTCTGGAAGGAAAATAAAGAGACTGTTACCTCAGGACAATGGATTTGCATTTGGGATTAAAGGATCCAATAATCTAGCTGCATAGACAGGACACTAGTGCGCCAAAGAAGTAAGAAACATAATTGACTATTATCTTTAAGAAACATTCCTTATAATATAGTAAACTCTGCTTTTTAAGGGTATTATGAACAATATAGTTGTATGTATAGGAAATACAAAAATAAACTAGCAAAATTTATTTCCTTTCTATGAAAGTGCTTGGAGAAAAGTAAAGAAAGCTGACCAAGACAGTCATGAGCATCTGCACTCACCAATCAAAAAAAAAAAATTTATTAGAGGGAAAGCTAAAACTTATGAAGGACGTGAAACAGGCAATAGACCAATAACTGCCCATTTATGTACCTGTTCAAAAATACTATAAAGCTTCAGCTATCTACCCTGAAATATGTTGGACCTGAAAACTCATACTAGACTAGTCCTGTTAGCAACTCCCCAAACCAGCTCTCTCTCAATTCTGACATACACTGAAACATGAGTGCATCAAAACAAATTGCCATATGGAGCCTCTGACTTGATTGTTCTAACAAATACTTAATAAGATTTTTGCATGATTTTATTTATCAGAATTACTAAATGAACTTTGAAGTCTACTCCCATGACAAATTGTTTTCATTTTGATAGAAGGCAAGGAAGAAGAGAAAAAGCTTATCTTTAGAAACTAATATAATTTTTGCTAACAAGATTTACTCCATAAGACTGTTCAAAGTGAAAATGTAAAATATAAAAATAATCAAAATATTTAAGATTTTATCACTCTAGTGAGGATATCTTAACCAGTCAGAGGAAATATATTACTAAATATAACTACAGAATTCTTGTCATCTTGATGCTCTTGAAATTTAAAAAATGCTCTTTTTAAATTATGTTGAGAAAATGTGTAATTTTGTAGATTTCAATCTCAAATATTATAGTAAAAAGTTACATGATTAATACCAACACATTCCAAGCAGATGTGACACTTCCTACACTGTCCCAAAATAAGGTAACAAATATTACTAAATGAAATCTAGAATTTTTCTTGTTGGTAGCAGTTCTAACTACTGTAAACCTAACATCATGCCAGCATTCCAACTACAGACAAATAAATCCAATCCATATTTCCAAGTGTATCTGAAGTATCCAAACCTTATCATGGAAAGAGCACTTGTAACATTTAACAATCCAATGTCATGTTTCCTGTAATAAATATCAGCAGGAAAGATTAAGGGAATATCTAATACTTCTCAATTATCCCTAATAGAAGATAAATGCAATGAGGATAGATAAAGAATTCTGTGGGTTTTTTTGTTTTGGGGTGGGATTTTTTTGTTGTTTTTTCTTTTTAAATATTTAAAAGCACAGACACAGAAAAACAAACAGAACTAGTGCTTCATTGTTAAAGGATATATAAAATATTCATCCCTAACAACACTCCTTCAACTGTGAAACCAAATCCACTTCCTTACGATGGCAAGATAATATTGGCTACACTCTAATTTTCCATTCATGTTGTTGAATGGAGTCTTCTTCCAGGGCTACACCCAAAAAGGTAAAATTATTTCAAAAGTCAGTATGTAGCTATTTTAATAAATCTTGTTCTTCAGACTCTCCATCAAGTTCCTTCATGCTAGAAATATTTCCTTAAAAAACAAATACAGCTATAGAAGCACCTACTTTTTAGTGAATGCACATAATTAAAGGTGGCCAATGTATCAGAGAGGCCTAATACAGAGGAATTAATTAGCTCAAGTGCTGAATACTTCCCAGATTGTTATTGCTTCTGATGGCTGAGCACTGTGTTCTTCTTCCCTGGCTTTCATGGCATTCTAATTGGTGATTTCTTAAGCCCATTAAAACAAACAAACAAACACACACAATAGCGGCAAAGAAAACCCCCTAAAAAACAACAATCACCAAACCACAACACAACCACAAAAAACAACACAAAACCAACCTGAATCTTAGGTTAAACGAGTGGCTATTTACACCAGGTCAAACCAAAAGAGCCTACAAAAGCTTCTTTATTCAGTCAATGAAAATCAAAAGTGAAGAAAAATCCTGAATGATCAGTCTTTCTAGATTCCAGCTAATGAAAACACACACTCCTTAAATTACAGCTCTGTTGATATTCCACAGATAACAACCCAGCAACAAGAGGTGAATACATGACATAAACAGCTGTTAAAATGCTGTTTCCAAACGAATCTATTTGAAAATTCTGATGCCCTATATCAGGTTCCAATTCAGAAATAAACTTCAATTCAGTCTTCACCTTTTTCCGCAAATTTCTTTTAATTTTGAGGAGAATGTTTTTAAGTTTCATGGGTTTTACATCTACATGCTTACAAGCAAGACATACTCTCTAAAACTGAACGATATCTATGAAAACTAAGACATTTATATGCAATCTTTCAGGTGTGTGGGCACACTAGCACACACCTTTTGACACTTCTCACAACCAAACTGTGTGGAAACATTCATAAAATGGCCTGGGCTGGAAGGGACATTCATGATCATCCAGTTCCAATCCCCTGCCATGGGCAGGGAACACCTTCCACTAGACCAGGCTGGTCTTGAACACTGCTTCCTTCAGTTTAATTCACCCCAGAAACAGACCTCGGATTCTCTTACTGGGTGTGTAACAACATAGAAAACAAAGTTCAGGAGGAATGGAGTTTGGTTTGACACCTGCCCTGAAACTGGGTATTAGCCCTCAAGACTGACAAGTCATCTCACTGGCTACAAAGATTAGCAAAATTGCAGTATTAACACTGACAATATTTAACCCAACTTCTTAAATAGAAATGGCTTTTGATCCCACTTTCTCCCCAAGGGTATTACTTCATATTAAAAAAAAAAAATTAACTTGGTATGTAACTTAAGACTAAAATAATAATTTCCTACGCTACAATATACATAAAGGCATAATTTTGCTTAACAGTTGCCAGGGAACTATGCATGTTCCAAAACATACCAGATACATTATATAATATCTGACTTTCAAAACAAAATACATATGTATTTCAGAGACATACCTTAACATGTTCAAAGAAAAATTAACTCAAGCTGTAATTAAAATAAGTAGGGCAGGGGAAGCAAGATGTCTGGAATAGACTGCTTAAATGAAATAAAAAACCTAACTAAGTGAAGCACTAAATGACAGAGCAATCACATAACAAACAAGCCAAACCAAGAAATGTTCTGTTGTTATCTCCCACAACAATATCCATGCTAAGGAACCTCAGATCAGGGAAACTGCTGAGGAAGTCCTGCCTACAAGGCTTGTTTCTGATGAATTAGTGGAGATTACACGTGTCTTAGGTCCCCTCTGTCTGTAACCCTCCATCACCCCTCTATCACACTTGCTGTGTTAAACACTGCTTCACAATCTGCTGACATCCAAGTGCCTTCAGATCCCGCTGATCTGGAGCTAGAAAATTACTTCCTAATCTGCAGGCACACAGCTCAGTGCAGACCTTTTGTCCACCACTGCTGCCGCTGTCCAGCTGATGTACAGAAGGCAGGAGGATTTCCATGCTGTGCAGAAGGCACCAAACTAAACAGGTACCTGTGCTGGAGGATGTGCCCTCATTGCAGACAAATGTGATAGAGACCTGACTTAGCCCAGACTGCAGCCCTTGAGAATTTAAGGCCATGCTTAGGTTACCCTAAACACAAAACCACATAAAATCCTGCTTCCTTTTATATACAAAGCACATTACAGAGCCGGGGGAAAAAGAAATATTGAGGTGTCTCTGTTTGCATTTGGCTGTCTTTCTTTACAACCCTGAATTCATACAGCCAGAAGAGTCAGTGTCTGATGATTCACAGATTCTTTTAGGAGTCCCAGATACAAATGGCAACTACATAGTCAACCAGGGTGCAACTTGGGACAGTCATTCACAAAAGAAAAAAAAAAAATACACCTCCCACAACATACAATGTGATGACACTTGATGCCATTTTGAATTATCAAAAAAAATTCAGGCTAAACATGAAATTTGAAGTGCCTGTGGACAGGGAAAGTAGCAAAGCTCCTGATCATGTGTTTATAAATGTTTAAAAAGTAAAATGCAGCTGTACTCCTGGAGCTATTTGATCACAAAAATAGGAAACACACATTGAAGAGTAAACCTTTTGCATAGCTGCACCTAGTGTAAACACAGAGCGATTGGTATGCAAAGCACCTCATATAAGAAACTTCAATATATCTACTTACAGGAGGAACCAAAGTACTGGGGCACTGAAGAGCTGCAATTCAAACTGAAGAAAATTAATTTTTCCAGTTGCCTGCAGACACTTAGAACAACATTAAAACCAGGTATAATCTCATCAGCTGGAAGAGTTTAGTCTTAGAGTCCCTGGCTAGAACTGAATTGTTAAGGACAACAACAAAACTGAGTCAGTTGGCATTTTTTTTTCCTCACTCTTCCAATAGGTGTGTATGTAGTACACTATGGAAATAAGCTTTTTTCCTGTTTATTTATACATTTTTAAGGAGTGCACAGTCTAGTCACTAAAAGCACCTGACCCCTCTCAAAGATCTACAAACAGCATTACTTGATGACATTAGATTAGGAAACTTTAATAGCTTTGTTGCTCTGACACGGCTTTTGCAGTCACCAGATTTGTCATTTAGCTTGCCAAAATGGCCACAGTTTTCATTTGCTCAGTAAGGTTATTATTTTTTGAACAATAGAAAATTGTAAGTGTTACCAGTCTTGCAATTTCCTGTGACATACATTTGCATTTATAAGGACCAGGCTGACCTAAGCCTGCCTTTGATGAAGTAGTTTTGAATGCACAGAGCATACAGTCTCATGAGCCTCACCAAAGGTCTAACCAGTCTATATCCTGTTCTCTTACTATTTCAGACCATCATGTAAACACCACCTACAACACAGCCAAGAAAGCTTTTGGGGTAAAATATAGTGTTTATTTAATTTTCTCTACACATACTAAAACCCCTGGGACCCGTGATACCTCTGTTCTGTGAGCATGGCAAGGGAAGTGCTAGCAGTCTCCACCAAAAGCAATCTTCAGCATCCTCCAGCTAGAAGCTGCTAATTATGTCAGTCATGATGAATGCTGACTGACAGTTCTGTGCTGTGAAGTGATACCCACTCATTTTATTAGCAAAGAGAGGATGTGGAGTGAGAAGCTGAAACGCCTATTATCCCTTTATTTCCAAAACAGCAATAGTTTACACGCTTTCTCCCAGTGAATAAAATTCTACTTTCACTAAACACCTTTGGGATGTAGGAATGTCAACTTCTTCCTCAGAAGAGAGGGAGAAGAAAACAAATACAAAACACCTCATTGGTTTTGAAGTTCTCTTGCTGGATAAGCACTTCCCTTTGAGTTTTCTAGTTGCTCATCTACTCGGGCAGATTCTCAAGTGAAGTAAATTAACAGCGGCTCATTGACTTCACTAGAACTACACTCATTTACAACAGTTAAAGCTGACCTACATTAAAGCAGCATTTCACACCAAGGAAGAGCTGCCTAGAGCCAGTTGGAGCCAAGAACTGCAGGGTGTTTCTTCCTCATATTTAATCATTACATTGAACACTCATCTTCCTCTTTTGCAAGAGCCTGCAGCCCTCTTTGAGACAGCTCATACACCCAGACATTTTGAACTGGGCAGCCCTGGCCAGCTCACAGCAGGGGGATGGCTGCACAAAGACTCTGAAAGCCTGAGCAACTGCCCTGGAAACTTCTGGGAGGGAGTGGTGCCTGTGCTTGCCAGACTAAGTTCCAGAACTCCATTTCCAATTTAAGTCTTATGGGTTTTGCCAGCCCTCCTTCTTTAACGAGTCAGAGACATTTTCTGTCTGGAGCTGCTGGTTCGCTCTGGCTGGTGATGTACTGTAATGAAAGGAGGGTCAACACAAGGAGTCAGGGATGAGGCAGGGGGGAAAGAAACAATTCCTATCATTCAGAAGTGAGAACTGTCAGGATACCCCTACACCCTTTAATTTCTTCTCTACCACGCATAAATGTAAGTCTGAATACATAATCCAAACCACTAATGAAGAAAACAATCAAACCCCACAACCACTGAAACTAAGTAAATATTTATTATAGTTGGGGAGATATACAGCAAGATCTGAGATCAGGTTAGACAGAGCTCTGAGCAACCTGAATAAGTTGAAGATGTCCCTGCTCACTGCAGGGGGAGTTGGACAAGTGACCTTCAGGTCACTCCAGCTCACTAGGGTTCTATGAGTCATGAGTGCAAGCAATACGAGCACTTGAACTCCCCAGCAAAAGAAAACAGTATTCAATAGATGTAACTGGAAATACAAAATCGTATGAAGAAGCCTCAGTTTGAACCAGAGGCAAAATCAAACAACTGCCTACCCGAAGATTTTAAAGAATAGGCTACAGAGATGTTACTGCACAAAGCCAAACACCACAAAATCACTCAGCAGCAACAGGCATCCCTAACAGAAGCCTACCCTTCACACTTTTTACCTTTTACCATCAACTGGTTAGAAGAAGATACGGAAGCTGCACTCAAATTTTGATATTAAATGAATACACCTTTGTCATGGATTTGTTTTTTTTTTTTTTTTCTGGGGTTTCTTTTTTGACTGTTTAAGGAGTTTTGTTGCTTTGCTTGTTTTTTGTTTTTTTAGAATTATCTTAATGTAGTTAAATCAATTCTTATACTTATCAAGGCATGACATTGTTTACATAAGACTAAGTTCAAAACCCTGACCTCTGTATTTCCACCATGACCTCAGAGAATAGAGCCCACTCACCCTACCCCAGTTCTTACAACTTTAATTATGTTCGACAAGGCTGCCCTGCTTTAAAGGTATCATTTACTGTGACTAAAAGATGTTTATTTTTATTTCCACTAATCACTTCCCTTTTTTCATTCCATTTATACACCCTGGCTTTTGCACTCAGAATGGCTATCAGATTAGATCTCTACACATGCAGCTGAACTGAGCAGCTTCTTATGCTACTATGTAGTCCTGTAAAAATCCACACTATTTAACTTTTAGCCAAGGTATAGAGAATCGATCTCAGAAGTTCAAAAGAGCTTCCCAACTGCTAGGCTATTTAAGAACTTTTTAAGGGTGAGAGAGGGCAATACAAGGACAGAGGACACAGACAGACCCTACCTGTCTCATTGCTTGCAATTTTAACAACATAAAAGAGGCTGATACCTTTTAAAATATTCCAGCCTTTGTAAATAAACTTCCCTGTCATTTAAAAAATGGTCATTCTTTCCCCACATGCTGCTGAACTTTACGTTTTCAGGAATATGGCTAAGTCAGAGAATTGAGTGAAAATCCAAGTTATCAAGGCTAGTTTAGAACCACCTAGAAGCTAAGCTTAAACACAGTACAAGTGCTTTATGTGTTACTTCAACAGGTTCTTCGAATTATTTAATGACATTTTGAGGAAATCTACGAAAATACATTAATGCTAAAAGTTAAGCTATAATAGTTTAAAGCCATTATCATTTAGTTTATCATTATCACTTAGTTTAAAGCCGTTATCCTTTCATTTTACATTTAGATGATGAAGAGCCTAAAAAAGTGATTAGAGTAAGTCCATTTAATGGAACTTCTAAATTGAAGTAAAAAGTACACAGTTTTTACTTTATGGCAAACTGCACAATATTCCCATTTTCTTTTCAATACCACAAGCTACTTGCTCATTAGACACAAATGGGTAGAAAACAAGAGTTTCTTTGTTTGCATACATTAACTTCAAGCTGTAAAACTCATTCAGCCAAACTTTCACCTTTAAACCTTAACCCGATTTGTAACAACATTTGTAGCCTCTAAAATTACACGCATGCACCCAGACAGAGTTAATCACCCTTCACTTTTGATGCGTAGAATAATGATCTACCACTTAAACTTGAGCCCTTAAAAGCCTGAAGAAAACTATGTACATATCTGTGTCTTAAATCAGCAGTGAAATAACAAAACTCTACCTAGCAATTGACCAGTTGAAAAGCAAAACAGAAAGAAACATACGACTTCTAGCTCATGGAAGTTGTAAATAAGTGCATTTCAAATCGTCTCAGATGAAATTCTTGCTTCCCAGCACATGCTATTGATCAGACACCTGGTACTTCTAGGAAAAATGACACGTCACAGGGAAAGGTCTGGTTTTATTTTCTGTGTAATTTAAAACTTCATAGGGAAATTTTTTAAAAAGTAAATTTAGTAGAGATTTGAAAATAACATGTTCTAAAACCTGATGAGCTTACTGTCACTTTAAATTTTGAATATATTATGGCTCCCTTCAAATACTTTCCAGAAGGAATCAGATTGTATTAATTCTCAAAACTGACAGTTGTGTATTTTTTGCTATCTAAAAAATCACAACTATGGAAAACAAACTCTTGGATTTATGTATTATACTTCCTAAATGCAACCCCCCAAAAAAATAGTACATTGTACAGGAAAATTCCAAACCAGAAATGTTTTGAAAAAGCTATCAGACACAAACATACCAAAAAACCCACCAAGAAATCAAACAAAGCAGACAAAAATGAAAAGCTAAAACAAAACCAGTTTGGCTGTTCTGGGAGCAGGGGCAAGATTGACTACCACATAAAAGACACCACAGCATCAACAACCCACAAGAAATTCAATCTTACAGTCAATGAAAAAAAGGGAACCTAAGTCACAGAATTTTATAAACCTTTAAATGCTTCTCATTTTTTAAGCTGAGAATAACAATTACTAATCATCTCTTTTTTTCCCACCATTAAGGTTTCTATGTCACATCATGTAGAGTAAGTGACACACAATTTGAGCTTCTGCAAAGTAAGATAAAAACTGACATCAATAGTTAAACCTCCTTTAAGGGGCCGAGAACTCATCCAGATTTTGTTTTATTTCCTCAGGTCACGAAAGGAATGAGTAGCTGCTACTCTTTCATTTACACTAATAAAGAAGAGGGAGCTATTTTTACTTTCTATTACTGCTTTAGAAAAAAAAAAAAAAGAGGAATCCTCAAATTGAAACAAGTTTTAACGAGTACGATAAAGTCTGCACACATAATGCACTGGGTGGAGTAAAAGCCCTCAGCAACCCTGCACAGAGCCAATAATGGACTTGTCGCCAACACCCTCTGATTTCATGACTGCCAGAACAAAAACAAATGCCACGTTCAGTTCATTGCAAAGAAAGGGACTCATTAACTTGATGTGGCTTTTTACTTGACCTTAGTAAGGTGAGTAAAATAAAATTTCATTTTATGAGATTCAAAATGATCAGCCGCATGCCTACAGGAATTGTGACGAAATGACCAAGTGAAATTACTAACTCTGTTTAATTCTAATTATTACTAGACTGTAGGCCACTGTGAATTTCTAGCTGAGAGTTTGCTGCTTTCCCTCCTGCAATAAGGTAACACAAAAACAAACTAAGTGTCTTTCTGGAAACTGAAGCAAAATAAAATGTAAATTTATGTTAAAGACATAACTATCAATTGTGAAGACACAATAATCTCAATGTAGACTTTTTGGAATAACAACCGACTTAACAGACATTTAAACAGTCATTTCCCTGCAAAAAAAATCATAGTTATTATTCAAAAATCAAACAAACATTCATACTCTAGCAATACACTTTATAGTCAGAGAAAACCCTCACAAAAGAATAAATAAACAAAAAAACCTACAAAACAAACAAAACCCAAACAAACAACACACACAAAAGTTGCCTGTGAAAATAGTATTCACCCCTTCTGGTCACAACATTAAAGCACCAAGTCAAGTGTCCTATCTTGGCTGTCTCAGCAAATGCAGGGGGAAAACAAAAAGATTCCCATCTACTATGAAGCACTTGAGGGTAGATGAGGATTAAAAACTCTCCTTCCACATTATGGTCACAGGAACCACATTAGAGTATGAATAAGAAAGATGCAAACTTTTTACTCTATAAAAAAAACCCCAAAAATCTTTCTTCCTTATTTTCTGCTGAACACACCACCATCCCCTCCCCAAATAAAAGCAAGATACCCACTAAAGAAGTAAAAAACCCCAGCAATTCAGAAGCCAAAACTGTTGTAAGCAGAGATTTTTCAGCAGTGCATTTTAGGGAATTTCATCCCCTAGTGGGCAGGAATTAAAGTGGAACCCTATTTTAGCTACAGAGGAATAATACCTTATTCTAGCTCCCTTTTATTTTCTACCTGTATAACCTTGCTGTGGAAAAGTCAATCATTTTAAGTGATAGCTCCATTAATGATGCCACTATTTGTTTGTTTTTTGGGGTTTTTTTCACAATTTTGAAGGAAAAAACCTAATACTTGAACACACACTTCACTGGCTTCTATATTTGGTCCACTAAAAACTTGAAAGTAAACAGAAGTATGTTCATATCAGTACTGTAATCCTCCTACAGAGTAACAGCCCTTGAACGTTCATTTTGAACATTTATTCCTGATGTGATCACCATTCAGCTCAGCCACTGCCAGAATCACACACAAGGAAAGTTAAAGAGCTCGCTAAATCTCCAAGCTTATTTCAATGTATGTGTTTCAATATCTGCTTTCCCTACAGGTAAAATATATTAACATTCATGAGCGGGAGAGAAAACAGAAATCCCTATTTTCTGAAGTTTGCTAAAAAGTAATCACCAGCAGCAAAATCCCATCCTGCACACTCCTTCCTATTTCAAGGTCTGCATTGCTACATATGCATTTGAAAAGTCACAAAATGCTCCTCAAAACAATTACTCAGAAATTCATCTCTTAGTTTCTAAGATTAACAGAAGCACTGAACAGATCTCTCCTTGTATCAGAAGGCAGGGAGGACTTCATTCTGCCTTCTGTATTAAAGAGGTAAACAAAGTAATGGTTCCTTCTTTCTGCTTTGCATCTCCTTTTAAATTTCTCCTTTAAATTTTTAAAGGCTGTATAACCTGAGCAATAAGCCTCATTAATCACTACTGAATGATTTAACCCAGCCATTCAGTTCCAGATGCCACTTGGTGCTAGAGATATGCTAATTCCTTCCAAGCTTCACCTCCTTTCACAGTTGAAACCGTAATTTTCCGCAGTGGTGAAGACAGGATTTTAGTCTGTGCATGGGGCCTCCTGCCAATCACTTTTATGATGAGCACAGTGCAAGTTTCATTCCACAGTCACATCGAACCCTTTTGTTCAACCTGTTCATTATAAACATCTCTCCTGCATTCTGCTCCTACAGCACCCTAGTCCCAAACTCCACCCTCTCCCGTGCCAACCCCTGCTTTGGGAAACAAAAAATAAAACAGTTTGTTACTAACACTACTTATCTTGTTTCCTCATGCTACCTTTATTTTTTTTTTCCCTTTATCACTTCCCACCATGAAACACTTTGATTATGAAGTATCTGTCAGCTGCAGTACCTAGGGCCTTAGATATATTCCAAAACCAGAAAGTTGGACTGACAAGAGTTGTTTTGTGAGTGGGAGGTGAGGGGAGAAGCATTCAGAATTTGCAAATCCCAGTTCTGAACCTGCCTGGCATCCAAGAGATCTCCTAGCACAAAGCTACACTAGGTGCCAAGTTTCATAACAGGTGCCAAGAGGTTTTGATAAAAGAAAAAGCTTGGTGACATTACTGAGCACTTGATCCAAAAATAGCATTTTCGAACTTTGTATTATGCTTTCAACACATAAATACAGATCCACCTGTGGATTTGGGGGCTGCTATTCTCATCTTGGGCTTATTTGGCTAACAAGAGATGTCTGAGTTGAAAAGTCTGCTTTTGACCAGTGCAAGTAAAGTGCACTACAAAAGTGGCAAGCTGAGAAGTTTCTAAAAAGAATACACACTCAAATACACTTTTGACTGGCTTCTCACCCTTTAGAGAGCTAGTGAGGCCCATGCAAATTTAAAATTATACAGCTTTTCTCAGTTAATTGGCTCTTAAGTCAATGTTCACTACAATCTCAATTTTTTCAGACCAGCTAAGAATCCACAACGATCCACAAACATTTGCAACTGAAGATAAAGTCAAACACTTTAGGCAATTTAATTTAAACACTAGAATCAAGATTTTCAACAGGCACTACTGATTTTAAGTGGCTCCAAATTTAGATTGTAGGTTCCCAACTTCAACAACCCACAAGGCCCTGGATTCCAAAAATCTGTGGTATAGTATCTACTAAAAAAATCCAGCAAATCTTTCAAGCATGCCCATCTGGTCATCAAACACTATTTCTTCCTCCCTTCACCTTCTTCCAGAATGAAGTGGAGCCAGTGCACCTCTTTAGGCCTACACTAAATCCTTGGCCATGTATTAAAATCTTATTTCTAAGACAAAAAAACTGTTTATGGATATTATGCTATTGTAGAAGCAAATGTAAAACTATGGTCTTCTATACTTGAATTTAACCATGAACTGCTCTATGTGTCTAATCTTCAATATAAAGGCATTTAGGCAATTGGATAAGAGGCAATATAACTAACCAGCAATCTAAAAAAAATACCTTGCCTGAGGACATGCAAATTTCAGAAGGCACAAAAATGCCAACCAAGCAAGTTTTAATGCAATGCTATCATGAAACAGTTTAGCAGTACTAAAGAAATCACAATTCTGATTTATGTACAAGACATCAAGGGAGCAGAAGACAAAGACTACAAAACTGAACAACATGAAGAGCACCAGACTATACAGTTCTCTCAGAAGCCTGTCATGGATGACTCCAGCCTGCACAAGCCAGACCCTGATCTTTGCCCTACCCTGCACTGCATGTCTGAAGACACAGGCTGTTCCAACACCGAGCTTATTCCACTGCTAAATCACTATGCAAGATGAACAAAATAAAATATCAAGTTTAAGGTTTTAAATCCAGAGCTCAGCACATGCTGGTCAGATTTACAGATCTTTAATCTACAGTCAGGGGTGTTCATATTATTTTAATCATTCACAGTATTAGTATTAGACTTAAGGTAATGCAGTAACTTATTGAGCAAATACTGCCCAACAGAAAAGGGCAGCTTGAATAATTTTGCATATCTGACTATTCATTTCTTCAAAGAAAGTATATGTATTTCAAGATAAGAGCGGTCCAGAAAACATGCTTGTTATCTGTTTAAGAATATCCATACCACTTCAGTAATAATGTATTCAACTACCCATTTTGGTCTAAGCTGAATTTATAGTAAGTTATACTAAAATTAAATGCTCTAATTATTTAATTTACAGCTATTTACTTAAACGTAAATAAATATAAGCATTTAACATAGTACAAAGAGCTCTATGCCTCTCCTAGAAGTGTAAAGTCTGGTGACAGAAAACAAGACTTAAATAGGAGTATCTTGTGGAATTTACCACCAATAAGCAAACCCACAGAGGTGCTCTCCTGTTGATTAGATACAAAATCTCGTAATTTTTTATGGAATATGCTAAGGAATAAATCTTCAGCAACCCATTTACTATTATGTGACAATACAGATGCTAATATGAGCATTCTATACATGTCAGCCTTTTGAATGAGAATACCTAAGATGCCTTCATAAAAAAAATGGTTTTATGCACTAGCCATATAGGGTTTATATAGGTATAAAAATCCCTTAAGATAAAAAAAATGTGTTAAAAATGAGGCAGTTGATGACGTAGTGCTACTGCTTTTACCAAAATCCATGTACTGAATGTTCTGAAGGTGAAGCACGTGCCCAAGTTGCACTATGAGGACCTCCACCCCTCTGATAGCACAGCTTTTTCACTAAAACCTAGATGGAAAAGTGCTCAAGTTCTATGCAGGTCTTTGGTAGTGGTGCTGAAAGAAACTATGAGTAAACTTGAAGGCCTGGTATGTAGCTTTCCCAAAGATATAAAATTGCTTTATAAACTCATAAAACGAATGGATCTTTTATTTAAATCCACAAGTGCATTTTCTGCCTATTAACAGTAGATCCTCCTTTCTAATTTTCCAAGTTTCTGCTTCCAGAAAACACAATTAACATTACTTCCCACTAAAATACAAGGCAAAAGGTTTTCTATGCCCCTTCTCAGCACAGTCTGCCTCCTTTTGGTAAGGCCACCTTAAGGTTATACCACTCCATAAACCATTCTGTCCTCAGCTGAGGTGAAATGACTTGGCTGCTCATGGGTGTGGGCAGAGCACTCTGCACCTTGGCTGCAGTTGCTCAGATGGCAAGCAGGCTCTAATTAAAAAGACTGGCCTGACGCCACTCACAAATCTCATTACTGTCAATTCATCAATTTTGTTTTAATCAGTCATACACAGACACACACACACACGAGTCTTAGTCAAAAATGTTCCTAAGCTTCAGAACAAGATAGGCATGGAAAATACCTACAAGTATGAGAACAGTTCTCAGTATTTGACAGTATTTAACTTCATTCCAGGTTCACATACTTCTTTACTTTCTCACAAAAAATAAGTTTCCTCACTTCATTTTCAAAAGACAGGAAAAGAAATAGAATATATTTTCCCTAAGTCCCTATTCATTGCTTTATTTAAGTGGAGAGCATTCCCCCTACTACTTACACATAAAATGAACAATCCCACATAAACAAACATCTATATGCTGTTGTTTAAACACCAGTAATATCATATACACTCCTGGTCTGAAAGGCCTATCCTCATGATGCTCCAGAACCATATTTCATCATTTTTGTGGATAAATCTGGGTAAATGCACCATTTTCTCCTAATGAACAGTGGACCAACAAAGAAATTTTGATATCCAAAATTAAATTCACACCCTTCTTATTTCAAGAATGCTTACCATCACCTTCAGGGTAAGGTAACTCACAGTACTGGTTTCCATCAATAATCAGGATGTCAAATGATTTAGCTCTTTAAGAGTCAGAACTCAAGACAGCCAAGAGAATAAAACAACTCTGCACACCTGACTGAAAACTAAAGTCATTATTAGCTTCCCAGGCATTTCACTTTTTTCCTGGTTGAGATTTTCCTTAGCACCAATTCTCAGCTGTGAGATTCCAACATAGCTGGCTGCATCTATGTAAACAGTAGAAAATATTTGTACTCATAAGACATAAAATTTCTTTCTACCCACAACAATTTAGTGCTGATGCTAAGGCTGATACACCGGAAGCCAAGAGACAACAGCATATGACTGAAATATAATGTATGTGTATCAATATACACACATACTTCAAAAAAAGGATATAAACTAGCAAATTATCTGTCCTTAAAAGCATCTCTATCTTTCAAGACACTTAAGAATATTTCTTTGTTGCTCTTCTCTCACCTTTTGGTCAAGCTTCTTATCACAAACTGAAAAATACTCTTATTTCTCCTGTTTGCACAATTTATTGCACTTAAAACACACCTTGGTTGCTACTTCAGTTGCCTCATTATTTACCTTAGAATTTCATGAAGAAGCACTCAGGTGAAAAGCTAAGGAAGGTTATCACCACCAAATGAGATTATATAACAGAGCACACAAATAAAATGTTCCAAGATCTCAGCATATAAAATTCTTAAGTGCCATTTTGTTTGCTTGGAAAGTACAAGGTTTCTACAAACTTCCCAGTCTCAAAACAACCTCAAAATATGAACAACTATCAACAAAAAAAAAAAATTACTCATTCCTAACTATTCAAACACTCAAAACTCTCAACAAATTCACAACAGTAACTTAAACATTGAGAATGGGAATCTTCACTATGAAAGGCAAATTTTTGAAGAATCCAAGCCAGCTACCAGGACACCAAGCCAAGCGACCGTTATCCACACAGGACATTTAACAACAACAGGAATACTACACTGAGAATTGCAGCAAGTGACCAGACTTGTTAGACTCAGCAAATTATTATTATATTCATTACGGAAAGCTATCCCATAATGAGACATAATATTACAATGGCTTAGGATTGTGAAACAAAGCTCTTCCAGTTATTTAGAAAAGTTAAGTGTCAACCAAAACCGATGTTATTTGAAAGTGAGGGAACAGGTTCCTAGATATTTTAAGTACAACCATAGATTTTTCGGTCTTGAATTTCTAAATATTTTCTCTTTCCACCTTCTAATGAAAACCAAATGGATTTTGATTCCTTATGGAATCTCTTTGACCATCACTTAAAAAGTTTTTTATGTTAAAGCATTGTTTGGCAAAGGTACTTGATGTATAATATTATCATGATAACAGCTACCTAAGTATCACTAGTTTCTGATAATATTTGCAATGGACCATCTATATTTGTAAATGCAATCAAAACCTTTATCATGTAGACTCAGGAGTATTTTTCACATAAATTCATGTTTTTCAATAAAATCTTATGGACAGTATACATGATTCCCCCAAAATTCAGTATCCTGAACATTACAGACGATCCCTGATAATGAAGTTACTCTAACTTCAACCAAGAAACAACTGGCAACCAACACTGACTGCAGTGAGCAAAAATCAGCTTAAGTGTTCTTCTGTTTTAAACTAAGTTAATTGCCAGGCAATAGGGGAAAAAAAAATCCCTGTCTCTTTCTAGCTGAAAGATAAGAAAATTCACACTTATGCAAATTGAAAAAAAAGAAGGCGTTTGCTCTCTACAGATCTTATCAGTATTCATAAGGATAAGTGGCTTTGAATCAAACACCTGGATACTTGGAGAATATTTCAACACAAGTAAGGAATTATCAATTTTATAGCACGTGGTTATTTCTTCGCTAGCCTGAAGTCTTCAAATACAAGTGAGGCCAGCTTCTTCAGCTCAAAGCAGCTGGCTCAATCTTTCTTAAATAGTCTTCCAGTAAAATTACTTAGAACAGCACACAATGAATTAGGGATAGGTGAAAAATGCACATTCTTAAGGTTTTTTGTGTGACTTACTTGCTTTTACAGATTAGGCACTTAATACTTTCATAATCTTTTGAATTACTGTGTATTTTTTTAAAAATCTCTCCTAATTTATTACTATTAGACAAAGAATACAAAAAAGCAGTAGAACCACTTCCAGAAATGCTCTAGCACTTCATGAGGGAGCTTTTAAACACAAAGTTCTGAGACAAACAAACAAAATGTATCAAGGAAGTGGCTGATTTATTTACTCCAATAGGTAGGTTAGCCAGCTGGAAAGGACTTTGGGGACACTCCATGGACACCTTTAAACTATTAACCATCAGAAGCTAACTCTCCCATGAAGGAATACAAGAGACAATTTTGCCCTCCACTGGCTAGAACTATCACTAAAAAACACTCCTGCCTCGCTGTGTCAGCACTGCCTGTTCCACACAGCATGGAAAAACCTCTGGAGCAAATGTACCAATCCCATTTGAAGTACAGTAATTAGAAAGGGATAACATGGACAGGAAAGGGGGAAAAGGTGGGTGTTGAGCAGATGGGAATCAGCAATGCAATGAAATAACTCATCAAAATATAAAGATTTCTACAGAGGGAAACAGAAAAACCACACAGTAACATATTTAGCCTTGAGAATTGCTAGAAGAGTGAACACCCATGTGGAAAACCAGAACCTTGACATTCGTTCTCAGCAAAAATGTTCTGCATGTTGTCCTTCAGATAAGTAAAAGCTCTTCCTTTCCAAACATACTCATTTGGTGCTGCTGCTTCCTGGGGAGTGGAGAGATGAAAAGTCCATGGATTCTGAAACAAAGTCTGCCTTAGAATGATGGGAAAAGGGCAGAAAGCAGGTAAACATTCAAGAAAACAAGGAGACCAGAGAATTATCCCTTAAAGCAATTCTTATTCTGTATGTAAAGAAGCATTGAAATTAGACTGGGAGAATAAGGGAGGAAAGCTGCTATATTCCAATTTTCAACACTATTCAAATTTAAATTTATTCAACATTTATTAACCACAGGCTTACATGAAAGAAGGCACTTCACAGGATTCCACAGAGACAACACCAAGGTAAAAATCAGGGGGTTTAAATTCTAAGTGGTTTACCAACTACTGTTTCAACAAACATTAACCCACTTACTTTTCTATTATTTTTTTTCTCTTTCCCATTCCCCAATTATTTCCCACTTCTCAGCAGAAGTTTCTAACATCCCATTTAGAGCGTGGCCACACAAACCATTGATTCAGTAGTGGGTGTGAGTGAAGTGAGAACCTTCAGTGGAAGAAGGAGGAAAGGATCAATCAACTTGCAAGATCAGCTGTCAGCAGAACTCAAAGGATTTCAGTGTGGAAACTGCTGTAGATGACTCCTGTCCTTCCTTCTGCACTACAGCCATCTGCCCTCAAACTTCATCCTGCCAAAGGTTTCTGGCATCTCCATTGTTCCAGACACAAGACTAACTATTTGACCACACGCTAGTTGAGGGGAAAAAGAAATTCCTCCTGGTGAAGGAGTTGAAACAGCGTTATTATCTGGTGCTTGTCTCTTATCTTTGTTACTGAGTTTGCTTACATGACAAATTAAAAGCCTTCATAAAAATTCATGGCTTTTTTCCTTTTTTTTTTTTTCCTCTCCAACTCAGCTGGAATCAACATTATTAGAGAGAGCAGCCCCATCCTGGTGCAGGGGGAGGGGGGAAATTGAAAAAACCTTTCATGCAACTTTATTGAGCATTTATATGATAAACAGATGAAGGATTCAAAAATAAATAAAATTGTTTCCTAACCTGAGGTTTAAACCATCCCAATACATGATCAAGTTACAGAGTACACTATCTATGAAGTCAACTTTTCTAAGGTGACGATGATTGCCATGAAAGATTCAGAAAGATCAAATGGTTTCAAAGGCTCTTCCCTATTCCATTTGTTTCTTCCATCACATAAAGGAGGCAATACAGAGAAAAATCAAATTAAAGATGGCATGACTAACACTGTCAAAAGTGAATAGGGCGAGAGCTACTCAGGGATGCAAAGTTTGCCATATCCAAAGCCACGAGGAGCAAACTAATACTCAAGAGCAAAAATTTAGTAGTTAAATTTATGATATAATCTAGAAACTGACCTAAGTTACTACATTAGTGATATAATTAAGACGTAAAGCTTCAAGCTGTGTATTTAAGTCTTTCAAAAACTTCATTCATTCATTTACTGACCAGATATCTCATGCTACCATAATTTTAGTGACTCAAAGGGGTCCTCTGCAAAGTTATAAGAATCAGTTAAGGTAGAAGAGTTAGCGCCCAAACCAACCTTCACTACGGCACAAGCATTCACTTAGCGTGTGACAAAAGGCGTTCCTAAGAACGACAGGCAATACTGCAGGGAGATAAACCCGTCCTACAGCGAGAAACAGCGTCCTTGTACAGAGACAGACCCGATACGCTGCCAAGCCCCCAGGCCAGCTCGGCCACATGCGCGCCCCGGAGAGCCGCACCCGCTCCGAGCCCCCGGGGCACAGAGCCCAACCCGCGGGGCACGGAGCCCAGCCTGCCCTCCGCAGTCCCTCCCGGTGCCGCCTATCTGCAGCCCACAAGCACGATAAGATAGATGCCCCAGCGCGCATAAGCCCCGCGCAAACTGTGCCTAATGACCATTAATCCCCGCTATCTCCTCGGCCATCTCCCCCATTCCCACTCAGCACGCTGGCGCTTCACTTCACACACGTGGGTAAACTTTAATCGCTAAGGTGAAGCAAAATCCATCCCCAAGGCCTCCCTTCCCCCTCGCCACCACCGCCGTGGTCCCCCCCCGGTGGCGGCTGCGCGGGGTTATCCCGGCCCGAGGGCTGGGAAGGAAGGGGGGATGCTCCAGGAGCGCCCGGCGGAGGGAGCGCGGTACCCACGGGCAGCCGCACCGAGCGGCACCTCCCGCGGCACCACGGGGTCCCAGCCCGCCGCCCCCTCGCCGCCGGAGCCCAACACCAGCCGTGGTTACATCAATTGACCCTGGGGAGCTGCCGGCGGTGGAAGCCCTGGGACCAGGGCATCACCCGGCGCCGCGCATCCCTCGCTCCCCGCAGCCCCCATGGCCGGCGGCAGCTCCCGGGGCAAACGCAGCCCGGGCGCCCGCAGGGTGGAAGCCGAGCTTCGTTTCCGAGCAAAGGAGGGGGCCGGGAGGCGCGGAGGGGCCAAACTGGGGGAGCGAGGGGGGAAGGAGGAGAGCGGCTGCGGGAGCGCTGCCACCGCCGCGGCCGCGTATCTGACCCGCCTGCGAGAGATGGTTACCTGAGGTGACACATATGAATCCAAAGAGGTAAAAGTGAGCAAACTCCGCGATCATTGTCCTCGGGTGGCGCCTGCAAGCAGTCTCATGCCAGAAGAGCGGGGGGAGAAATGAAGAGCCCCCAGTTGTAATTCCACAGAAGCTTAACGCAAGCGAGGTTCTCCTATCCCGCCGGACTCCCGGGGCGAGCCCCCTCCGGGCACGGCGCTGTCAGGTCCGCGGGACTCCAGCCGCACGCCAACTCCGGCCGGCCTCCCCTCTCCCGGTCCGGGCTTTCCTCGGCGGCGCCTTGACACTTCCCAGGACTATCCAAAGCGATAGGAGAAAACAAAAGATCCTCGAGTTCCCGCAGACGAGGTCCGCCGCCTCCCGAGCACAAGTTGCTGCCCCGGCCCCAGACTCCGCTCTGCGCACCCGGGACGAGGCGGTAACGGAGCGCAGCCGGGACGGGCACGGACCGGCCACCGCCGCCCTCCGCGACGGC
>VXBI01013785.1:1735673-1815425 GCA_013397375.1 Toxostoma redivivum
AAGGAAGAGAAATCTGTCTCTTCTGCTTTTGAAAATCACTAGTTTCCTGTGTTCTGCCATGTTCTGTACTGTACATATGAAGTGTGATGACAATGATGATGGTAAGGAGTTGATTCTTGCTTTAATCTGTTTTCAAATCTCTTTTGAATTTTAGCACCCAGACAAGTGTTTAATCCTTACGTCTTGCTTTCAAATCTATCAAAGATAGATTCCTACAAAGGTCTTTAGATAAACAGTAAAAGTGCTGAATGTTGTAAAAACATACGTGTTTCTTCTTTCAGATCCATTCCTTTGTACACTTCTTTTTATTAGTTTTGAGATTATTAGACACACCAGCTAGAGATAAAATACTGATATTACATAGATTTAATCTCATAAGAAAGCAGATGCCATCTTTAAAATGATTTAAACTACACAGGTGCTTTATATTAATCAAATTCTTTTTTGCTTTGAGTATGACTGTGTCAACTGAGGTGCTTATCTGTTCATGTTCTGTTCAAATAAATTACTGCTAATCGTTTTTGAGGGCATGTTTAAGAGTTTTTAGACTGGTAATAGATATTACACCTTTTCAAAACTATCATAAATATTATACTCTAACAGCTATAGTGCATCTGGATAACATTCATTGAATTGAATTGATTCATAATCATTGCCACCTTGTGTGCTGCAGTAACCAACCTTAAAAGCATGTTGTTATTAGGCTGTGCAGAGTACACTTGAACTATACAGTACAAAAAAGAACCAAAGATATGATTTTCATTTCTCGTTGGAAAACACAGTTTTTAGCTGAGGGAGGACATCAAGATTCAAACTTATTCAGGTGAAAAAATCAAGTTTTTTTTTCTACTGAAAACACAGAGGTTCATGTGAGGTGCTTCACTGAGCTGTAACCCTGCTGTTGCAAATATCAGCAACTAAATTATTTTCAGAATGGAAAGATAATCAAGTTGAGACTAATAAAAGTGTTTGCAAGTGGCAAAGAACAAGTAGATAAGATACAGTGTGACTTGGCTAATCTCACAAGGTAAAGCCATACAAAGTGCTCACTGAGAGAAGGGAGTAGGAGAGGGAAAAAGGATTCAGAAAACTTGGCCATGAATTTCATGTGATGATATTATGCTATCAGAAGGAGATAAGGGGAAAAGTGAGGGAAGGGAAATTGGAGAGCTAATACTGAAGAGAGTTCAGTTAGAATATATTGAAGGAAACCAGGAAACAGGCAGATGCAGAAGCTGAGAAAAAGTGACAGCCATGCTCTAATGAGAAGAGGAAAGGATTAGAATGGCTTCAGTAAGTCTAGCAGCACAGCATTAACCCTGAGAAACCTAATGACATTTGGGAACTCAAACAAGGCCTCATATCTAGTCTGGATGCTATCAAGGCAAATGAAAATCTTTAGCAGCAGCGCCACTTGAGTTCTTATTCCAGTGTTATGACAGTTACTGTTCATCAAAAGGCTGCACTGTTGAGAGGAGGACTGGCTTATGCATTAAATATCTGAATAGAAAAAAAACCCCTCATCTTCTGAGCATACAGGAGTTCCTATCCCTTTCTAAATAATATTCCCCTCCTTATTTTCTTTGACAGGAGTCAAAATGTTCAGCGTTTGACAGGGACTGAGCCTTAAGAATTGTCTCCAATCATCACTGTCTTTCTACTTTCCTCTTGGCTGCCTATCTCGTGAAATATGATTTCCCAAGCCCAGTGCCAGCCACCAGTGTTCTTCAATCAAATCCTTCATAGAGACTCACAAGCGTCACATCAACCAGTCCAGCACCTCATTATAAAACAGAGGGTGAAACATTGGGAAAAGAAAGCAAACAGAAAAGAAAAATGTAAATAGCATCACTTCTTGGTTACCAGGTGCATTTTATCTTATCTCTCTCTGTCTCCCAGGGTGTAAATTCCTCAGGGATAAGGGCTGTTTTAACAAGTGCCTTTTCCAGTGTTTATCACAGCATCATGCATGTGTTCTAGCCCAGTAACAAATCTGTCACAGAGCTACTTTTTAGCTATTGTGTGTTATCTTATGTGATACTACTTTGGGATTATTAATTATCATGTCATATGATTTCTGTTTTACTGTGGCAAAACAAAAGTCAAGAAATTTTGATTTCATTGTCCTCTTTTTAGGAGACTTGTGCCAAGCCTAACTTCTCATCAGTCTGAAACATGATGGAATGCATGAACAAAATAAGTATTCAATTTGTTCTCTCACACCTTCTTTATGCTGAGATTTGCTGCTGCTTTGTTAAATTTCACCATGCTGGTCAGATTACATGAGATTTAGCAAACTGAACTATCTTTATACCAAATTGCAGAACATTTATAAAATCTGTCCTAAAGTCAGGACTTGCTATAGAGCCCTGTATTCTGAGCAATACTGTTCACCTATTAGTCAACAGCAGACATTCAAAACATCTGTACTTTTATGTCTCTGTCCAATTTCTTCTTAGTTTTATTCCTGTATAACTTTCTCACTTTAAGTGTGCTAATTTCAGTTGATGTCAATGTAATTTAATTCCAAATTCATGGCACATTGACCTTTTTTAACCAAGCCTTGTCTAATACTTATCCTTGGGGCAAAGTTGTGTGGGTGAGCACTTCCTTTGCACTGTTTATAGCCCAAATTTACATTTTTTCCCTCCACCTAATAGGAATTGAAACTGAAAGAGGATTTTTTTGGTTTTGCTTCTTTTGGTAAAGTGATTCTTTACACTTTCTATTCGTATTCCAAAAATTCAGTGGTAATATTTTTCATTTAATTAAGTTATTTTCTGCAGTTTCTTAATCTGCTTTTTTTTACTATCAGTGAAGTGGATAGGTTGTATAAGTAAAAGAATTTTTTCTGGTGGCTGAATTTGTTGTGTCAAGTAGTAAAAAAAGATGGTTTATGGTCTGGGATTAGCCCTGAGAGATCACAGTTTAAGAAGGTAAATGCCAATCAAATTTTACATCAGCATCAACATATACAAAGTGGAATTGCAATTTGCATACAAGCCTAACAGTCCACTCACAAAACTATATGTTAACACATGTTTTATTCCTTCAGGTAAACCAGTGCATGTTCATCTTAGGACTGTGTGACAACAGGTCATATGGCTTATATTCAGTGAATGAGAGCAATATTTCACATTTGAGCTAACAAGACACAGGAGAGCTATTCAAGAGCTCTCAGCCTCTTATTTCTTGTGGAAAGACTTCATAGTAGCTGGTATTAAGAGCAGAGCTAACCCCAAAGTTTCAGTGAGCTGACAAGCAATGTCCCTTGCGTCACTCCATTTCCTTGGAGGGGAAATGGGCGTGCTATTCCATAACCCCTCCTCATCCGTGTGGAACAGAGTTATGTATTTGTACCACCATTTGTGGCCAGTCCTAGGAAGAAAATACACACCCTTTTATGTGTGCCAGAACACGTCCACAAAATGAAGCAGAGAATTTGGAGCTATGTATTTTTTTTCTTCCTAAACTTCAAGTTTTAGAGTTCTAGATCTTCTAAAGCTACTTTAAATGAAAAGTGCTGCTGTTAAGCAGGACTTCTAAGTCCTACTGCTTGCCAAAACCAGGAGGTCTGAGATTGCTTAAAAGAATTGATTTGGCACCAGCTGCAGGCTACTGAGAAATAGTGCAAATGGCACCAATGGCTTATTTTGTTAGGGTTTGGTTGGTTATTTTCTTAGATGCTGCATATGAAAGATTTAGGCAGCTGTAAAGGAGGGAGCTGAGATTTCCTCTCATCTGGTGTGGGGAAACCCAGCCAGGGAGTTAGTGTGGGATAAAACAGGCTCTCCAGTCAGGTTTCCCCTGGTAATTGCCATGAGGAAGTAAAGACTCACTAGAATCTACATTTTGCTGTACATCCCCAGTGCGGAAGGGGTAAAGCAAAGGTAACGCTTATTTAACAAGGATCCATGCCTATGAATAACATTTTCTGCCTCTGACTGGATTCCAGGTCTCAACATACATGACAGAAATATATCCATTTACTACAGGATGAAATGCTACACCTAACCTATAATCACTGGAAGGCTTATTTTTTAAAACTCTCCATTTGGTATTGATATAAAGACATTTTCACTTAAAAATGAAAGAAGACTAAAGACATCATGCTGAGGAAATTATGCAAATTTAACCAAGTCCATACAAACCAATTAGTTTCAAGATCAGAGGTGACATATTTTCTAATTAATACCAGTCTAAGCTTCTATTTATGAGCCTATAAATAAATACACCCTCACAGGAATATGTATGAAAGAAAACAGAGTATCTTCAGAAGAGGACCTGGTTAATTTTTGTACCACTATGTTATCCTAATAAATAATAACCTCTGAAGAACAGCTTATTGATAATTTATAGGATTTCTATTATTGCCCTGTATTTATGAGTTTACACAGGAATTACAGACTCAAAATTTGCTAAGACCATGGCCATAGTGGCTAGATCCCTGGGGTACCTTATAGCAAAGACTTTGATTCAGGATATACTACAGCAAGCATGCATTTAGGGGCTTTCCTTGTGTCCACAGTAACACCACCTGCCTTAAAATGGCTGCTTTGAGCCAGCTCTCCCCCAGAGCAGGCAATCAACTACTACTCTCCAGTGCATTGCTGCTCCTTAATAGCCACACACTACTTTTTCCCAAATTCCACAGCATCTATTCATTTGGGAATCTGTGGCAAGCTGGACCAAGGCCAGAGAATAGTCCCCCTGCTCTGCCTGCTTCTGGCAGAATGGCCATTCACAAACCTTCTGCTTTGAGCAGGATTAGTAGAGGTGTGTGGAAATTGCCCTCATGGCTTGCAACTCTCTATTTTGTTACTATTCAGGAAAATAATAAAAAAGAATACACAAAGCCTGAAGTATTTGGTGACTGAAGAGGATGTTCTTTAAGTTTTCTCTTTACTGCTAAAGTAAATAATCAGCTACATAAGAAACATTTTAAAAAGGGAGACTTAAGTATCTCAATCCTGCTCTTATTAAATCAATGTATTTTTATTTTCTCTTTTTTACCCCCTTTAGAATTTTTTTTCACTCGTCTGGTATGTTTTGATTTTGATAAATCACCATTTCAAAGGAAAAGTTGTTTTACTAAACATTAATTCCCATTTCACACATTAACTTTCCTGCCAAAAAATTTCATTTTGCACCAGCTATCCCTGTAGGAAGGCTGTACCAGAATTTTACTCCTCTGATGCACAGAGGCATTTTTCTAATATATATGTCTATTTTTTAGCCATTTCATGCCTTCTCAGCATTGTGCCAACATCATCTTTATGTTTGATCATTACCTTCTCTTTCTCTGATGTATGCTTTTGGGAACAAACCTTCTCCCTCAACTTTGTTTCTGCATCACTGTTTACCAGTTGTCATTTTGTGATTGATGTGTACACTCAGGTGTTTTCCCTTTATCATTTCACAATCATGAATTCTCAAAATTGTGGTAGATAATCTAAGCCCTCTAGTTTATGACCTTGTTCTTCACATACTCAGTCTCACTTCAGTTTTGGTAGTCCTTTTGGCCAATACAAATTTCTCTAAATGTTGCTCTGATGTCCTTCTCTATTTATGATATCAACAAATCTTGCCATGCATCATATTCTTTTACAAGGATGGTTAGGAAAAAAAGTAATCTGGGACAGAGCAAAGACAAATTTTAGAAAGATAACTACACTCTTACTTTACTTCAGCTTCAATATTTCTATAGTTCACCCTTCAGCATCACCCTTTGGTTTTCATACTCAACTTACTGATATTTATACTAATTACAGTCTTCTGCAGTGTACTTTAATTTTTCTTATGCTGAATGAAAAAAAAATGTAACCAAGTCCAGGTATATTGAATTTCTGCTTTTCTTTCATCTCAAGGAATCCGTTACCAAAGAAAAATATGGCATCTCAGAATTTGTCTTCACAGTCATCAAGTATATAAAATCCTATTGCACTTTCCTTCCTCCCCTTTTGTCAGTCATAAATATGAATCTCATTTAGCAAGACAGTGATCACAGTGTTTTTCACAGTAAAATCTTCATCCTTGTCAACACACAGTCTTTTTCCACCCACCACAGTCTAAACACAAGCCATGCAAATCCACAGTTTCTCTTCAGTTTAGACCCAATACTGCCATTGCACAGATTTGAATGTGTCAGGCAAGTGTGGGGAACAGAAAGACATCTCCCACCTTGAGTTCCAGTTTCCTGCCAAACCTTCCACAGAGTCCCTGGTCTTCTACCACCATGTCCTTTCTACTTTAGTTTTTTACCTCCCTCAGAGAACCTCAAGTCAATGTCCACTCTCTCTGCCTCCATCAGAATTCCTCCTGTTCACCTCTCCTCCCAGGAACCATGCTCTGCACCTTCTGCATTTCACTACCTTGGCTCATGTTTCTGAACCCTCAGCTGCTGAAGGAAAGCAGGGAAAACTCGTGCCCCTCGCCAAAACTTTGCTTCTAAACATACTTTTAGTCAGAATGAGCCCCTTTCATTTTCCAGGTATCCATGCTAACATTTGTGGAGTCTGGCAAAAAAAAAAAAATCTGTTAAGTCTGTTTTTAATATAAAAGGAGCTGAAAATGAAATATAAGATTCAGCTGAAGTATTCTTTCCAAATTTGGTCTTTCCAGGAATTTTGCTTTTCTTGTACCAGATCATTTACAAGTCTTCAATCAAAGCCCACATATCCAAAGGAATTAGCTGTAGCACCAGATGAAATATCTTATTATTAGTTATTCAAATTAATTAAAAATCAATCTGAAAATTTTCAGAACTAAATAAAATAGAAATAAATAGGGTAGATAAAGAATCCTTCTCATGACTGCTATAACGAAACAGCAAGATTTTTTTCCCCCCAACCCAAAAGTTTGTTTTTAGCATCCCCCCAAAATTCTACAAGTATTCCAAGGCACCTTGTGGTCTTTGCAATGGTAGATTCTGTAGGACAGTGGAACAGCTAAAGCTTCTGAAAAGGCCTGATCCTTTGGGAAACAAATAATCCGTGTTTGCTTTGCCTGCCTGATTTTGTATTCTTGTGAAAGATGAGACTCCAAGAAAACTGCAGAGTAACACTCCCCCACACACACACACATGCACTAAAACACTGCCACTGGCTTAGGGACCAAGAGAATAGACCAATGATTTTGGGGGCATCCCATCCCTCAGAGCAGTTCCCACACTCAGATGCCTGTCAATGGTGGTGCCAGTGAACCGTTACGCAAAGTGCCCCAAACACTTTGTACACTGGGATCCGGCGGGACAATGGCAAAGTTCAGGACTGGAAAGAGATAGTGTGCTGAATGCACAATGCCAACCTTTGTCTGCGGGGGCTTCTGTCGAGGGAGAGGGCTACTTAATCTCCCCACTTGCCCTGGGGATTCTGGCTGTTCTAATGTGTCCTTTTTGAGAGCCTGTGAACTGTAGAATATAGGCTGGTAACAACTTTCTTTAGGACTGCCTCGGCAGAACCAAAAGCTGCCAACACAGAATACCAGCACAGTGGTGTTAATGAGCACAAAGAAGACCTTTAACTGTTTTTATAGCTACCGTGGCTAGAGTTTCATGTCATTCCTTGGTGAAGGAACTAATTCTTTGGCTTGTTTTATATGAGCCTAGCTTCTATCATGCTGCAGAGGATGGCCTTTTCACCCATTTCTCTTTTCCTTTCCTTCTTTTTTGAATGATAATAAAGCCTGATGCATCTTTAATGAACTGTGGGGCTTTCAGAGCTTTTTCTCCCTTCTTACTATGAGGTGTAGATACACAGCGCATATTTACTGAATGTTAGAAAAAAAGAAAAAAAAATAAATCATTGATTTGTTGAAGGATGAGTAGCAAATGCAAATCAAAATCACTTATTCAATGATAAACTTCTGAAGTCACTGAAATTCCTGAAGTAAGACTAGAATGAACAAATAATCTTTACTTTAGACATTTTCTAGTATTTCAATTTTTAGAAAATAGTAGTGGTTCATTAATGCAATTTGGGCCTTTGGCTGTTTATTACCTATTACAAATGAAACTGTGCTGTGACTGAGAAAGATATTGTAAAAATTATGCTATATATTAAAATGGATGCACAGTGCAAGCACAAAGACCCTAAAACCAGAGCACAATACCAGAGACACCTTTTAGAGGAATGAATGACCTGGGGCGATTAAAGGGGTCCTTTGTATGAACATACCAACCCAAGGGCTTTCCACTGTCCAACCAAAAATGCTTTCTTTATTAGCTGCATGCTACATTACCTATATGTGGACATAAAAAGTATGAATCATTTTCACTTTAGGCTCTGTGGATGGTTCTCTCTGCATCAATCTATTAGCTGCACTTGTCAATTCACCCACAACAGTCACATGAACATTTGTGTTTGACTGCTCTCTCCTTCCCTCCAGGTATTGATACCGTGTGAAACCTGCATATATCCATATTGGTCTCTGAATATCCTTTTGTTTCCCTTTTATCCTCCTTCACTTTCCTTTTCCTTTCTACTTCACTCTGAATTTTTGCATTAAAAATTAAACAGATACAGTGCAACTAAGGTTGAAGTGTTAATGAGCTACCTAGGGCAAAGGACATGTTCAAAAGCTGCAGTAAGTAGCTTTTTGCAGCTGTAGCATAAGACAAAGAAGTTCTTTGTATGTATATTAGCACTTCATATCAAATAATAAATGGACCATAAGCAAGGGATTCTTGCATATGCCAGCCCAAAATGCAGAAATCACTGATACTTGCTCATATAACTAAATCAAAACCAGGCTGATCAGATTGACTCCATGAGAAATGCATGTGGCAGTTAATCTGGAAGCATTAAATTAACTTTACTTTTAGTACTTTGGGGCTTTCTCTATCTAGAATCATTTACACACCACTAACTTTTTTATGTGGAAAACTTGGCTGTGAAGCAAACCTGCTTTAACATATCCTTGTGCCTCCTGAGACTCACCAGCAAGGTGAGAACTCATGCTGAGACACTGGCTTTACACCTGTATGTCACGAGCCAAGTTCACAACCTATTTTAGTAAATCATTGCACTCTTCACACATAACGGTGCAAGATGGTCAATGAGGTCAATTAAATAATGTGGTTTAAGAAGAAAAAATGTCATTAACAGAAAGCTGTTAAAACTTCCTTCTAGTTAATATTAGAATCGTGGGATACAGATTTAGGTATTTACAAAAAGATAAACTATGTATGGGATTTTACAGGCAATGGAGTTTTGAATGGCAGCAAACATTTACTGAGGACCAGAAGCACCTACGAAACCAGCAACTCTGTCCTGTTGTAGAAACTCAGATAAACTGTTATGCTCAAGAATTTCTAGAAAACTAAACCAAGTTATACAGGACCAATATTCAAAGATGTCTTTATGCAGCTAGCCTGACAGATTAGATCTTCCCTAGAAAATGATGTCTCAAGTCAAGCACAAGCCAGTTGCTCTCATTTACTTTTTTTCCTAATGGTATTTTGAACCAAACATGTTCCTTTGGAATACTACTGACTGTTTCAAGGATTACTCTAAAATACATAGCTAAGATAGCAATAATGTTTGTGATGCCAGCAATTAATTAGTCACAACCTCAAACAAAATGAAACAGAATAAATCAAACTAGAGTGTGTTGGTTTTTGAAGACAAGAGGAAACATGCAGACATGATCTACTGCAATAAACTACAAATGAAAAACATGACATTTATTATTTAACTTTGCAGGTAAGTGTAGGTTATCTAATCTATGCAAAAGCTGTTGGATGAACCTGAAGAACAGGAGGGAAACACCTATTGTTTGCTTCCACATGGGATAAAAAGTCACGAAGAACTGAAAATGCAGTTAAGTGTCTCGGAAGTGCCATTATGCCGCTGGGTTAGCTTATATCTGTGTGGAGAAAACGAGCATGACAAGATGTGATAGGTGTAGAAATCATCAGTGGCATGCCATTTCTACAGACAGGTTTTCTGTCACTTGTGCTCACAGGCCCTGGGGTAGTGGAAGAGAAGTAAATATTTGGTGAAAGGAGGATGAATGTGGCTGGAGCAAGGTCATGTCCATCGGCTGCCAGGACACAAACTGGGTGGATTGATATATGTCATCATGTTTGATTACCTTGTTGAGGAGAGACTGCTTTGGATAGAAAAGGCTAAAGGAAAAAAATGTTATTTTCCAGGCTTCGACAGTGAAAATTAATCTTTGTATTAGCAGTTTAATTTCTGACCTAAAAAGAAAAGTTAGTTGGCCACAAGAGATTAAGTCTGGATTCTCCTGAAATAAGCAAAAAAGTGAAGAGGCAGAGAAAGGGAAATTAATTATATGAAAGCTACATCCACATATCCCTCTCTGAAGCTGAAGTACAAACAGGAAAGCTTCTGTTGCTTTGCTTTCCATGGAGCCAATGCCTGTGACTCTCTGTAGATATAGGGAGCCCCTAGGTGACTATAAACTGCAGATACCTGCCTGAATGCAAATATAGCTACATTCACACATCTGTGTTTTATTAGAACAATGTTGGTTGCCAAAATAAGTATTATTATTTCAACTAATAAATAAATAGCATTATTAGGACTAGTCAAATTCAAACTCAATTTTAAGACAACCCTACTTCCACAGAGAAAAGCTAAGGTCTTGTTCCCATTATTTTTAGGTACAGAAAGTTTCTTGATAGTGGAGTAATACAGTTTCCAGAAATTATCTGCAGCAGAATCTTACTAATTCATGGTAATAAACAGCATTGTTATTTGTGATTTATATCTTGTCTATATGAGGAAATGAATGCACTATGAGCTAGTGTGCGAAATAAAAGTATACTTGCTACTCAACACCAAGTCCTTGTATGGATATGCTAAGATCTAGATTAATCCACCTAATTTTGGGCATTTAACTGAAGAATCCAATTTAGGAGTGTAATCGTCTTGTAGTTTTTTTTCTGTTGCCTGTGAAGACTCCATTTGAAATTTCACTTATGCTCTAGGAAAATATCTCTTTAGCTATTACCTGCAGAGAATAAATTAATAGATTGCCTCAATTTGCCTCAATTACATACCAAAAGTTATGTAACTTTTGGAGATGTATCCTGCTGGGAGGATGCTCTAAAACAGCGAGGCAAATGTATGTGCAAAGAGGCACCTTGTGTAGGTGTTGGGCTGGCTCCGGAATTGTTCCTTTTGTCTCCAGCTCAGCAGTGAACAGGGGTTTGTTCCTGTGACTGCTTATGTTGTGCTCACTCTCTACATGAAAAGAAGAGTTCTGTCTTTGGGGCTGTCAAATCAATACTTCTCTTACAAGCTTCAAAAGTTTACAGATTTCTATGGAAGGAGTATAAATAAAGAAAATAAAATCCTCAGGCCCTTCCCCTCTTTCACTCCCACTCCAAAGGACATTAGTATGTTCTGTCTGGTCTCTTTCAGCTTTAACATTTCCTGCTACACTCAGTGAAATTTAAACAAAATCACTTTTACAAACATTTAAATGGAAAAGTATGGAGTTTTGTCATTTCCCTCCTTGTGTAGCACTAATTAACAAAGCCTTTTGTGAGAGCAAAAAGCCTTCCTTTTTTAGAACTGGCATGCTCCTCCTTACTGATTCCCAACTGTGGTGGCACAATCCAGTATTTTTGAACAATGATGAGAACAGAAATAGATGGAATTCAATAGAAGCATGAATAATGGCAACCAGAAACCGAGTGGTGACATAATCTGTCTTCCAAACTGCCTTGAGACACAGTCAAGAAAACACCACATTGTAGCTTGTATGTTGTGATCATCTCTGATAGGTATCGCCAAATAGTTTTCAGGACAGATTTATCCACTCCAGTTAGCCATTTAAACATTTTTTAATGAAAGCTAGCTTACACACTTATGTCATATATGCCTTCAGTTCCCACTTCCTAATGATTATCAGCTGTTTATTTTCCCTCTTGTGCTTGAAAAAAGGAGGAGGTTCTGCAGTGTTTTCCATCTAGTGGTTTCTGAAAACACACTCGGGAGGGATAAGCCACATAAAATCCATATTGAACAGACATGTTCAAGGGGGCAAAGGAGACGTAACACTCATGGAGTATAAAGATGCATGAATATACCAGCAGAACACAAGGGAACAACCAGAATGTGGTAGGAGGCTGTTAAGATTTCAAAACTGAAGGAGGTAGATGAATTAATTTTTGAGAGAACAAGCCTTGTTTCCAGCTGATGCTATGTTTTTGTTCCAGCATCAAGCTTTAAGCATGTTTTCTCATTACTATTTTAGAGTATCAGAAAGATGAGAATATTTTTAAAAGTGGTATCTTTTTGCAGGTTTTTTGGGGAGGTTTTTTTGGGTTTTTTTTGTTTTGTTTTGTAATAAAAAGCCACTCTAATCGATGACTAGTAAAATAATCTAACACAGTGAAGATGCACAGTATTTAAATACTGATTGAATTTACATCCTCAGAGGGATATGAACCCTTACAATTTCCTTATTATAGCTTTTAGGGGAACAAGAGGTGCATGGCTGTAAAAGCTGTGCTACAATTTATCACAGTCTCCTGTTTTCATTTGTTTGGGACTTTCTGAAAGAGTCTTTTTTTGGGCTGAGACCTCTATAATTGGTCTCAGCACAATGGAACTCCTCCTCACTCATCCCTCTTCCCTTCCCATCCCCCTGCCTTCAATCTGTTCAGCATTTTTGTGTTAGTGGCGAGTGGAAAAAATAGTGCTTATTAGAGACTTTTCTTTGGGCTTCACCCGTGATTCAAAAGCTGTCTAAAAAGAAACCAAGAGAATTTTTATTTGGCACAGAGAACAGTGTAAGTTGCCCAGTTTAAAGGTGCAATTGAAATGCACTGGCAAAGTGCCCTAGGGGATGTTTTAGTTATCTTTGCCACAGACAGGTAAAATCCTTCCAGTTCCTTCCTGCTCGCTGGAATAACATCATGCCCACAACTATAGAACCTTTCTGATTGCAATTGCCAAAATCATCCCAAATTACTGGGAGCAGAGAGAAGTCAATAAAGTAGTAACATCAAATAGAGCACAGTGAAACGAAAGGTGTATTTGGAGCAACTGCAAAGGTTTGCCAGCTCAGTAAGCAAAGACCTCTGCCCCCCTTCTTTCAGATGGATCTGTAAATGATTTTCATCTCCATTTCCTTTACATGCAGCAAGTGCTGCAGTTGACTCATCCTCCATCTTTTTTCCTTCTTCCCATCATTTCTTTCTGATCTTTGTTTTCCCTTTTCTTCAACTCCCTTGTGGGATTTGCTCTTTGGACTTTGGTCTTTTTTATTTGCAAAGCCATTCCATTTGGTTTTTTTCTACTGCCAGTGTCAGTTCATGAGGTATTACATGCAGCTCACAGTAACACACCCTACAAAAAATGTAGGGCTCCATTACATTGATAAAAAAGGCAACTCTGAAAGAGTTCAAACCCCTGCCAAAAGCTGAGCTATAGTTCAGCCATACAGATCTAACACAGGACTGCAGCAGAGGGCTGTATATCAGAATCATAGAGCTGTTCAGGTTGGAAAAGGCCTCTAAGATCCTCAAGTCCAACTCTTAGCCCAGAACCACCATGTTCACCACTAAATTCAGGTGCCACGTACAGATGTTTCTTTTGAACACTTACAGGGCTGGAAATTGTACCACTTCTATGAGCACCTTGTTCCAATGCCAGGCCACCTTTCACAGAAGAAAGTTTTCCTAATAACCAGTGTAAACCTCCCCTGGTGCAACATTTCTTCTTCTCCTGTCACTTGCTACCTGGGACAAGAGACCAATCTCCACCTGGCTGCACCTTCCTTTCAGGGGGTTGTAGAAAGTAATCTGGTCTTTCCCCGGGCCTCCATTTCTCCAGTTAAATACCCCCAGCTCCCTCAGCTGCTCCTCACCAGATTTCTGCTCCAGCTCTGTTGCCCTTCTCCAGATGCTCCAGTGCCTCAGTATCTTTCTTGTGGTGAGGAGCCCTAAACTGAGCCCAAGTTTTGAGGTGCAGCCTCACCAATGCTGAGTACTGGGGGGAAGTATAGGTCCAGATTGATTGGTAACTTGTTTTGCACCCTAAAGCACATCCTAACCTTTGTCTATAATAACTGATAACTCTTTGGAATGGTTTCTCAGTATATGGAAGTGCAAGTTTAGAACAAGAAGACACTGCTTTTATTTGGGATCCAGTGATATGATTTCCTTGCCTATAATTAATCACTGCAATGTTTGATGTGGGTTCAAACTTGAGACTTGCTCCTATTTTTCCTCTGTCTTGAATTTTGAGAAGTCATTTAGGCAAAGACAGGCCCTGGAGTCTCCTTTCATGCCAGGTCTGCACCAGTGGAATGGCACAGGTTTCACTCACATTGCTCCTCAGCTGGATGAGGTCAATGGGAGAAATACTCACAGTGCTGTATTGCTTGCACTTGACTAAATACACTGACACTATCATTAATCAAAGTTATGTTTTAATGGTAACTTTACTGTGAAATATATGATTAATGCTGTTGATATCAGAAGAATAACCTTCTGTTATCTTGCAACCACTTTGTCTTCTTTAGAATGATTGGCAATTCCCATTTGAGGGTATACACAAGTGAATGAATGCACATGTGTATTTACTCACAGCTTTTATGTATTTATCTACAGTATCTGCAGATTTGGTGCTCTGTGTCTCAGGCTGCCACATGTGACATGTGCAGAAGCAATTTTGTTATTTACATGTGTGAATCACCAGTGGATGCTTTCAGAGCTGCTCACCACACCATTCCCTGGCACCCAAGGAAAGCCTGGGGCAGCTGAGTCCCAGCACTCTGCAGCTGGGGCTGGTGGACATTCTGCTGTAGCGGACTGCACTTCTCTGAAGGCACAAAACAGGGGTGTAAAGGAAAGAGCATGTTTGGCATGACACTGATTTATGGGGTGCAATGTACTCCTTCTGCATACCAAACACAGAGTACAGGCTGGTGTGGAGATTAGGGGAGGTGAGGCCATGCTGTACCTCCTGTCCCCTTGAGAGTCTGCTGGCCCAGTCAGGATGAGGGGTAAAGAACTCTCTGTAAGCACCTGTTTCTCTGTCTTTCCCTTTGCCTTCTGCACTATTGTCATAACCACAAACAATATAACCCATATATTAATACAATTTATTATAAAAATAAAATTGCAATCCATAAGGAACAGGTTTAGCAAACAAACAAATTACATTCCTAGCTGTTCTCTAATGGGCCTGCTTCAAGGCTTTGTAATTCCAGTCCCTGTGTTTACTACATACATTGCATTTCCCTAAAGGAATTTGTCTTGAGTACTGAAAGCAGATGTTTCTAGCACATGCATCATGTGTTAGAGCTCTGTTGCATGAAAAGCTGTGGAGATAAAATTCAAGTTTCATGTCATGCAGAGTTATAGGATTCCACTAGAGGGAGATCAGTAGATAGAAGAAAAAAACATTCTCTATCCAGAAAGAATGATAGCAGCATGATACTGTTTTTCCCTAAATTGGCAATTTTAGGTATGCTGCTCTTTCTGCATCTTGAGTAACTAGAATCTAACTACATGTACTTTTAAAGATGTTTTCATATTTATGCAATTTATGGATTTCAGTTATTTCAAAACTGCCTTCTCTATGAAACTAAACTATGAAAGTAAAATAGTTACAATTAAGATCCCAGGTTTAGCTTTTTGTATTGAAATTTTGGTGTATATTTGTCTTGTAATTGAAAAATAAATATCAATACTCAAGAAATACAGCTACTGGATCACACTGATGTCTTGATTTTGTCTGACCTCTATAACTTTTATTGCATATACTGTAATTTGAGATTTCAGGAAATAAACATGTAAAGTACTCGATGTTTATGTATTTTAGATTATCTTCCTTATGAAAAGAAGAAGATAATCGTCTGGAGAAGAAAAAAAAAATCAATCCTTTTAGCATTTAGAATACATAAACAGCAATAAGAATTTGAAATTTTGCTTAATAACTACATATCATGCAGTTGATAAAGGGAAACCAGCACAACACAGACTTGGTGTTGAGAACTAGAGAACACTGTATAACCATTTCCTAGAATTCACAATTTTCATTTCTTGTTACCATTCAGTTATAATCATATTGTTGGTGTGTTGCCCTTTAGGAGCAGAATATTTCCCTGGACTCTGTGTGTATTCACATGTTTTTCTAACATCCATGTAAATGAGTAAACTCCACTCTTAAAAGAAGTGGCACAGACCTCAGTATAATGATTCTGTTGGCTGTTACTTCTGACCATTTTTTGCAGTAGTCTGAATTTAGCTTGGCTTGCACTCAGAGCAGTTATAATTTTAAAGATAAAGTAACTGGGGAAAGGAAGAATTCTTTCATGGGCATTTCCATGCTAGGTCCTTTGCCCACAAACAAGAAATAATTTCTGATGCTGTAAAAATGTAAAAGCATCTTTTGTTCTTATTGAACATAGCCTACCTAGTCCAGGAGCTGTTCTCTGGGACTAATGAGCAACAGGGAACAAAAACTAACATTCCTTCATGGTAGACAATTAAGTTAATTAAATGCTACTGAAGAAAATATGGGCAATTAGTCCACCTTGGGAAACGGTCTAATACTTTCAAGACACTGCTTCTTCTATATCTGTTATCTGAAGTTGTATATGTTTACATTGCATTCTAAAATAAGCAAATTTTTATGTAGTCATGCTCATTTAATCTTTATTTCATCCAACTTCAATTATTCTACCAGAGATGAAATGACATCAGGCTTTTGATTTTTAAATTCTAATGTCTTAATGCCAATGTCTGTTTTATTTGAAAATCATGTATTTTCTCACAAATAGAAATAATACAGGAATCCAGTAGATCTTTCTAAAGTTATGTGACTTCCTGTAGGAATAAAACAGAATATTTCATTTGGAAAGGACCTCTGGTAATCCTCTAGACCAAGTCAAGGCTGAGCAAAAGTTAAACCATGTTGTTAAGAGCACTACCCAAATGCCTTTTTGACCGACTGGGAGCATTGGCCACCTCTCCAGTGTCCAGCCTTGCTAAAGAAATGCTTCCTAATGTCCAGTCTGAACCTCCTACAGCTTCAAATCACTCCCACACCTCTTATATCTGGATCCCAGGGAGAAGAGGTCAGCACTTCTCTCCCTCCTCAGAAACCTGTAGAGATCAACAAGGTCACCCCTCAGGCTCCCTTTATCCCAACCTGACAAACCAAAGTTCTCAGCAGCTCCTCACAGGACATTCCTTCCAGTCCTTTCACAGATTTCTAGCCATACTCTGGACACATTCCAGGACTTTCATATCCTGCTTAAATTGTGGGCTCAAAACTGCACACAGCACTCAGGTGAGGCCACAGCAATAGCAAATACAGTGTGATTCACTGAATACAGTGAATACCTGTCTTTACTGGCTGGTTATACTGTTTGATGCACTCCAGGATGTGCTTTTTGACCAGATCTCTTTCTGCAGAGCTGCTTTCCAGCCACCCCTCTCCCAGTTTATATTTTTCATCTGATGTTACCACACCATGGGTGAAGAATCCAGCATTTAGGCTTGTTAAATTTCATCCCACTAAGAACTGCCCCTTGCTCCAATCTATCTGGACCCCTCTGCAAGGGTTTTGGTCCCTCAAGAGAGTCCACAGCACATCTCGGTATAATCAGCAAACTGTTTTATTCCTCACATTTCTGTGATTTCCAGTAAATATGAGGGACTCACTTCCCTGCACTTTGGACCACACCTTTCTGAGGATCTCCAAATAAATTTTTCCCCTCCTTCCAATATGCTTAGTAGAAGCACCATTGATTTTTTTTTTAGTAAATAATATAATAATGAGGGAAGTGAAAAAGAGGGTGTAGAATGTGAGGGTGTAACATTCCTCCTTTGGCAGGCATGTTGCCTCAAAGTACAGTCAGTCAAGTAATTAATGGCAAAGACTCAGTGGGATTGGCATCCCACCCAAAATTACTTGGGAACCCAGTGGCTGCCCTTGTAAGATCATAGGTATAAGATTCCAACTTGCTCCTGTGGCAGGCAGCGACTCCAGCCTGTCCTGGCAGCAAACACCAGTGCCAGGACCAGCACCAGGGCGCTAGTGATGACACATTCAGAAGTGTCCCCACTCCCACGGTGCCTCCCAGCAGCCACAGCTGTGTGACAGGTGATGGAGGCACTTCATTGTGAATTCTTCAGAGCAGCACAGAGACTGAGTCAGCACAAGAAAGTTCACAGTTTGTACTGAAGTGCACCAGGGACAATACATTCTGGAAGGCAGATGGCTAAAGTTTTGTTAAACAAAGCTATAAGAGATCAATTGGGTTCACTCACTGGTAAACAGATGTGTTTTTTCAAAAGCCGAGATCTCTGCCTGGCTGTCTTTCCATGTCTCACTCGAGCAGTAATACACACGTGGCTAACAGTAGATTTTGCTAATATTTATGTTACTTAGATCTGGGACAGTTGATGCTCAAGTGGTATCCTAAATCTTGATTCCTGGGAGTATAAACTTGTTTTTCCTAAAAGCTCTTCTTTAAAAAAAAAAAATCTATTTTGAAACCTGTTTTGCATTTTTAGTTGTAAATTTTATTTTATGAGTTCAGAATAAGAAACTTTTTAGAAAATTTTCTTAAAATTCAGAAATACTAGTCTGGCTGTAAGTTTAAGCTAAACAAGTATCTTAAAGACAACTTCTTCTATCACATGAAATTCTCTTTTCTGGGATGCAAAAAGGCAAGCTTTGAAAAGAATGCCAAGGAAAGGAATCAAATAATTTACCCATCAAAAACATGGCAGAGGTAGACTGGAAAAATTAGCATGCAGATGACTATGTTATGTATTTATATATACCCACACATATATATATATGCATTATATTATCTAGAATGCTAATTCATTTTTGCTTTTATTTACATTCACGTTCAGATAGATGATTCATCAGTTTCATTCCACTATGTATGTGGGGAAAACTGATATTGAATTAACCAAAGTAAAACAGAACAAAGGTGCAGTTTTTGTGCTACCTGACTGTAGTGACAGATTTTTTTTCTATCCCTTGGGAACCACTGTTTTCAGAAGCATGAGACATGCATGTTCTCCACTTGGCTGATTCCTGCCCATATTTATTCCTAAATATGGGCATATGCATTCACAGAGGTGTCTTACTATTTACAGCACTGTATGTATATTATTTGTGGTATTGTAGCTTACAAACTTCATGGTGCACAAGAGGTCACTGCAAGATATAGGAAGAAGAGTAAAAGTTGCACTAATTTGCTTTAGGAGAGATAGCTTTAAGTCAGTTTAACTTACACAGTGAATTTCATCCAGCTTACATTAGGTGCTTACAACACAAATCTTCTTTCAGCTGAAGCTGTGACAGCTGAAGAAGACTTATCCATGAGTCACTGCCTAACACTTCCCAGCTGAAGTCAGGTTCCTGTCCAGCTGCCCCCTAACCTGTTCAGTGAAAATGAATGATGTGAGCTAAGCAGTGACTTGCACGTCTCCTTTTCTCACTGATTTGGGTGTGATTGCAGGAGCAGCTGAGCCAGCAGCTTGCTGGGGGCTGTACCCTCCCTACTCTCCAGCAAGGTGAACCATGGAAAAGACAGGGCAGACCAAAGGTGTTAGCTGAAGATGTATGAGCAAGGCCAACCAGTTCAGGTAGGTTCAGCTGTCACCAGTAGCAGATTGGGACTGACGTAAAGGTTTAGGAGCAGGTGCTCAGTGAATATCCCTCTCTCTTCTGCAGTACTTCTGCATGACATCCTGCAGGAAAGCACCAGCCATGGAACATCCTGGCATGGTCTAAGTCACTAGAACTTAACAAGAGCACAGGAACACTGGATGCAATTTAATCCCAAAGACTGTGAAACTCTCTAAGTTATGTAATGTAAAATCACAGAATCATTTCTGATGGAAAAGACCTTCAATACTGTACAGTCCAACCTCTCATCCATCACCACCTTGTGAGTTAGACCGTGGCACTGAGTGTCATGTCCAGTCATTTCTGGAACACTTCCAGGGATGGTGACTCCAGCACCTCCCTGGACACCTCCCTGGGCACCTCCCTGGACACCTCCCTGGGCACCTCCCTGGGCAGCCTATTCCAATGCTTGACAGTCCTTTTCATGAAGAAATTCCTCCTGGTGTCCAACTGAATCTCAGCAGCTTGAGGCTGTTGTCACCTTGTCCCATCACTAGTTGCCTGTGAGAAGATGCCCACATAAATAAACCCCCACATAAATAAAACAGCCATTTAATTTTTACTTTTTTTTTTTCTTCTGAAACCTGCTCTTAATAACCTGCATCACAGAATGAACTGCACTTCACATTTTAAGCATTTGAAATGTGGAATGATGAGGAATTCAGTGCTTGTTTGATCATTAAGTTAAAATGTGTTGCTTCTTTCTCAATCAAATATCTGCTTCCACCATTCACAGTTCAGCTCTGTGCTGCCACATTCCACATCAAGAGCCATTTAGTGAGGATGGTAACACACAAATTTCTCCTTGATCTTCTTTTAACAATTAAGCTAAATAAACTTGCCTGATTATTATACTTCCAGTAAGAAACGCAGAACAGACTGACACCCTCCTGCTCTCATTTTTCAATATCTTTTGATAACAAATATTGAAAACACCCAAAATAAAGGACTTCTTTCATCATGTGGATTTGCATCTAAAATGCCAAAATACATAAATGGTATCACAAACAGAGTGAATGGACACAAAAAGACAGTTTTTCAGGCTTTCTATCTGATTCAGATTCTGAAATATACTTTTCAAGCTGGAGACATTTGTTTCACTCATCTACCTTCTAAAGCTGCAAGTGGGAGAGTGTGTCATATGTCAGCTATAGTGACAGGCAATTTGTGGATGTATAATTATATTATATGATATAAAATTATAATAATCAAGCATAAGGGGTGGATCACTCTGCAGTTTGAATACACAAGTGCTGTTTAGAATGAAGAGTGAGATTCTAGATTCACTGAAACAAATGGAAAAGTCCTGTTGACTTCAGTGGGATAAATAGTAAGCATTTCTATTTCCAGAGAAGGATTAACAACAAAATAATGATTTCTTTTCAGGTTCTTTGTTTTTTGTGTTCTTACTATACTACATAAGAATGTTTACAGATTTGTCAAAAAACGCAGACATTGAATACTGATGAAGTAAATGCACCATGCACACACAAGCCCCTATCTGTTTACCTGCAGACCTTCCAAAGAAAATTTGGAATGTTAGCTGTTGCTAACAGAAAAGCTGTTCTAGTCACAGAAGGTGCTATGAAGGCTAGAGCAATGGGAATTTTATGTATTTTATCCTCTTATGAACTCTGCTTTTATTTAGGACAAAATTAATTCAGCATAACATTTCTCTCCTTAGCCCTTTAGAAACTGGTCATTCCTACCAGATTTTCCCACATACATTGATTTGGTAATATATAAATTGCCAACAGGAATTAGCTGAGCCACAAAGCCTGTTCATAATTCTTCCCTTTCAATTCTGAACCAGGCTCTAGAAACACATAAATGGTTTTTTTCCAGTAAGTCAATTTTTATCCTATAAGCCAATTGACCCAAATATTTTATTTTCCTTTAATAATGGTATAGTCCTGTTTAATCTCTTAACTACACACAACATTTCATATAAAGCTGTGAAAATTTAAGACTACTAATAATATGATGGGCCTCTTGTTCCCACAACAAGAAAAAAAGAGCACCTGTATGAATTTTAAGTCTCAACACTGAATCATTTGGCAAGAGATCAAACAGAGCAGCATTGTTTCCAATTGCTATTCATTTATGTGCTGCCAAAACACATTATACTTCTTTAAAAGTGTCGTGCTGATTACCACTTCCAAAGGAGATTGCATTTCTACAGGTGATGAGCTCTGCTTCACTGACTCTCTCAAAAATGAACACTTACATTGTTAATGCTCTCTCTCACAGGTTTTGAAGCACATAAAAGGGCTAAAAAAGTTTTTCAGAAATATGACTAAGATTATTTAAGTGGTAGTTTTTGTTGGTATGAGGTCTAGGAAGCTTAACCTAAATAGCATCTAGGCAGTTGTTGATGATGTAATTTTGTAGTTTTCTAAAAGACTGTGGTTTGAGACAACTGACTGACATCAAGAGATAATTTAACAGATAATTTTCTGACTAGTCACATCTTCAGAACTTCAGAACATCTGTAAGTAAATTAAGATTATTCAGACACTCATAGCTATGCACCTACATGACTTGCAATTACAATGTGCCTATAATTTTTTGGACTTGTTAGTGTTGAATTGCCATCATCCGCCCAGATTGCAGGGCATCTGCCTCTTGACTAAAGGGTTAATGCTAAGAAGTGTCAATTGAATAAAATTAAAACACAGCAGTTCAACACCAATTTACACATTGTATCTAAGTAATTTTCATGAGTAGCATTAAGTGCATCCTACAAAGCAGGTGGAGCTTTCACGGCTGGATTGTGTCTCCTGGGTCAAATTGAAGGAAAAATATGTCAGTGAGCAAAATGCTGTGACATACAGAACACCAGGAAGGATTTGTGATGAAGCATAAAATAGGTGAGTTACAGAAGTTAACAAGGTCTATCTTTTCAAAGTAGAATTTCTGTTGCTTACTTTTCAATAAAATAAGATTAAAAAGAAAAAAAAATCAAAACAAAACTGCAACAACACTACCTTCTTCCATGGATTTATGACATACCTTTATAGTATGAAAGAGAACAGAAAAAATACTTAGTTTCTCAGGAGCCCACAGCCAACCAAAATTGTTAACAAGACTTCCAAAGGGTAAAGAAGACATTATAAAATGACAGCCATAAAAAGCTATCTTAGGTGTTCCACAAAATGAACAGTTATTACTCTTTCTCTATAGGGTTCCTAGTCTTTGAGAGAACTACGGATGAAGAGCAGTGGAGGAAGAGAAAACTATTTCAAACAGAATTACCATGGAGTCCTTTTGCCACAATAATTTCTGGTTGCCTGAACCACGTTGTTACAATATGTGAAAAATCTTAGCTTTTTCAACTGGGTGTTTCATAAGAGCCAAAAGTTAAATGTTCATCAGGCAAAGCTGGTAAAGTGGAGCAATCACTTAGCAAAGACTGATAAAATGAAATAATCTCTTTTTTTCCCTACTACAGTTACATGCCTGCACACTTAGATCAGATTTTCTTTCATTTTCACATCAAATAAAAACTACATATAGTAGAAAAGCAATTGAAAAAAATAGCTTGAACATAGTCAAAATACATTTTTTAGTATAATTCCATGTTTTCAACAACCAAAGACTTCTTCCAGAGACAGATAGTTTCTATGAAAAATATCTGAAAACACAATCTTGTTGAAAATAGTACTGCAAGAAAATTTCAGTCTGATATAATAAGAGCCTAACTGCACTCATCAAAAATAGATATGCATAATCAAAAAGTGCATCTTTTCAGAAAATAATCTAGTCTTGGATAAATCAAAGTTTAGAGAAATTACAACTGCTATATTGCCAAAATTTAGGGTTATCTACTACATTCTACAGCAAACTCACTCACACTCAGATCAGGACAACCAGTACTATTTACCCCACAGAATTAATGAATTATTGTGGGGAAACTACTTTTTGTTAACTGTTCTAAGGCAAAAATTGTATCACATCACACTTTGGGGGGGTGATTACAGATCTAATTTCCCTAGGACATAGCATGTATCGTAGATGTACTCATGGGAAATGCTAAATGTCACAATCTGCCCTAAGGATTTTTCTTTTGGGACCCACTCAAATGGGGGGACAGACTCTTCTCCTGATCTGTTTTGGCCAGCTGTTTTCAGGGTTTTCAGACTAAGATAAAAGAAAACTCAAAGGAATAAATGACCTCATGAGATTTCCACTCCTTAGAGTAGAAGCCCACCAAGAGCAGTTTATGATATTTCCCAGCTGTCAAAGTCATAAAGAAAGCCTTGCATTAACTAATTCAATATAAACAAGAACCTCCAGACTCCATTGACTTGGCTAACTTCAAGTTCGTGTGTAAAGACATTCCAAAAACTAAAAATCTGAGTTAGTTTTCCACAGATATATGTGCACCGATTCCACAAAATATAAGCTTTACAGAAAACATTTCACATTTCTTTCCATAATGTATCTGTTTTAATTTGGTGAATGTGATAACGGAACTGTGTCAGTTTTGAGGTTTGTAGGATTTATACCAAATATTTTAGTTCACAAGGATGGGAGCTACTCTGTGGGATATTTCTGTGGCAGGTGGCAGTCTGCTTTCTTTCAACATACGCCACACATGCATTCATTAAAAAAAAAAAAAAAAAGAAGAAGAAAGAAAAAGAAAGCGATGAATAAATTCCAATTTGGCATGATTATGTGGTGTGTGGCCTTGTGTTCATGGAAACTCTCACCTATTGGCACTTGCAATTTTAGTATCGTGTAATTAAATTGATTTTTTTGTCAAGTCAGTTTTAAACTATGTCTTTGAGGTAAAAGGCCAGTACATTAATCCACTGTGGTATTTATTATTTAAATACTAATCAAGAGGTCAATTAATGTTTTCATTGCTTTTGCAAATGAGTAATGGAGTACTGTTCAGAGCTCTGGAGAATCTACTGTTAAATTGGAATCCAATTTCATTCCTTCTTTTCAAATGGACCTAAATGTATTTATTATGCAGCTCTTCCCTTTTTTTGTGACTGGAGGGTTGCATTTGAGTTCTAATCCCTACACTGCACATCCAAAAGCTTCTCAAATATTCTAGGATTCTAGTTCCACTTTGAAAGTCCATATCTATTTTCCTGTAAAAGGGTGTGATAAATACACAGCTGATGTAAATGTTTGATTGAAAATGGCTCCCTGTGCCAGACATGAGCTAGGAAGTTTCTATTTGATTCTTATTATCTGCAATATTGAACTGAAGGGAAATTAAGTCAGCAAGGAATGATTAGCCCCTTTGCTAGAATTGATTTATGCTTATGGAAAAAGAGGTTTTGATATATACTTTCCCATGTTTACTAAATACCTATATAAGCTCTATTTCCCCCACTCATTAGGGATAACATTATTTAATGCCCTTTGTGTTAAAGCCAGAATTCTAGTTCTTTTATTCTATGGGAGTCAAGCTTGCACAGCTACTTCATCACATTATGGAATTCCACACTGCTATAAAGTGATTTTGGTGTCATTCTCTTCTCCTCATGGTTGTTTCATGATAAATTGTAAAAATCTTTTGTCCCCAAAGTGTGCTGGTTATCCCAGCTTGGAGCAGAGATGCCAGATGTCAGCACAGGAGAGGAACAGGTTCAAGATCTTCATCCTAGCACAGTCTTCCTCACAGTCTCTATGGCATCTGTTTTTGCTCTATTGCCTTTGTTCTCTTGTACAAAGTAGAAAAATCAGATAGACAGATAGACAATAATACCACTTTCTGTGAAAAACATATAGAACTTTTTAGGATATATGATACCTAATTTCTTTCTGCTGTTGCATTTGGGAACAAGGTTGATTGACCAGCTAAAATCTCATTTCACTACTGCCTCTAATGTTATACGAGCATGGAAAAGCTATAAAAAATGGACTAGAATCTCTTAAATTGTTCAAATGCATTCTTCAAATTAGTTCTTTTATATGATTTTGATAAATTGGGCAGTTAGACTAGATTTTTTAATCTAAATGAGTAACAATAAGTCATGACAAGCAACATTTTAGTGATTAAAATGATTTTTTAAAAATGCTGCAAAATACAGTTTAGAAGCCATCATTACTATACTGATAAATAAATCAAACCCAGAAATATATACCTAGAAGTGAGAGTTTGGGAAGAATTTTAAGTATTTTAGCCCCTCAGAATATAAGCTTTGCCATAGTAGAGAAGAGAGTAGGATGCAAGCATGACCATTAAAAAAAGGAATGGAAAAAAAACCCCACAAACACTGCAGAGCAGGAAACATGACTGAGCTCTGCACTCATACTGAAAGAAGACAGAGAATTTCCTTCATGTACTTTGTGTAAAAAGCCTTTTTGCTTAAGTTGAGTTGCAGACTGTCTGTCTGCCTCTTTTTTGACCTTGCTCATCCAGCCCTCATCCCTGATGTATGAAGTGTGAGGTGCTGAAATGCAAATAGGGCTCCAAATGAGGATCACGTCTGAGCGTGGGATGCTGGGACCTTCAAAGAGGCTCTAAGAGCAAATCTAGCACAGAAATCCAGCATTACTGCTGCTCATCAGGACAGGCATGCTCTCCAGGCAATCAAGGAGGTTGTCTATCACTTAGCAGAGGTAGTTAATTGGCAGTTCTCCACATCCACTTGAAGAAGGGTGCTCAATAATAGGATTTTCTGTCTCCGTGTAAGGGATGAAGCTTCATCACTCTGCAACAGATTTTTTTTTCATTGGACTTTTATCTGGATCTGGAATTTTGAAGTCTAGGGTCCTGCTGTCAGGCTTATTTCTTTTATTGGTTCTTGCTCCCTTTCAGACTAAAGCAACACAAAAAATTGAAACTGACCATTTTTTTTTATTACTAATGTATTTTTCACAGTTTTTGAACTTTATATTCAAAGATTTGTTCTCACAGGAAAAGAATATCATGTTAAATTTATATCACAGTAAGATCCAAAAAGCTTACTTTCAGCCAAATGCAATATAATGCTCTTAAAAAGACAATTTTACAATATTTCCAACAGTTCTATTTCTGAGTGTGCAGAATGCTTAGCCAAGATACAATCTGACAAATGAGGTTCAGAATATGACTACTGCTAATTAGAGGCTGTTAACAACTGAAGAGAAGCATGTGGTACCAATGCTTCAATGCCAGCAGAGGGAAGGGCTTCCTATGTGATGAGAGGCTGCTCACAGGGTTGCTCTGGTTCCCTGAGCAAGTCTATTGTTGTTGGCACCCATGCTGGAGGGACAAAGATCTGATGGGCTGAGTGCAGGCACGGAGCCACCCCGACAGATGGCTGCTGTTGTGGGTACAATATGCCAGGGATGCCCACTTACCACAAGTGAAGTGTCTGCTTCACCTTGATTTTCCACACTGCCATCAACTCGGTTCTCAAGTCAGTGCATTTTTAAAAACCTGCTCATAGAGTGATTTGTAGCATTCCTGGACTTGGCAGAGAGCTCGAGAGGCAAGAAGGGTAACAATGACAATCCCATCACCACCTTTCATCCTTCAGCTAGAAGACTCCAGTGGTACAAGCCAAAAAAAATTTGGTAAGCCTGCCAAGGTTTGTAAATATGTCAAGGAGGGGAGGAAACTGTGTGACAGACCCTGTGCTTGAATGAAAATCACATGTGGACAATTGACTCTCTGGTGCTTTAAAGGGAGAGAGCTTTTTGAGTAACTGCTGTCGCACTTTGGCAAAGCAGTTCTAGACACTGGTAAGAAACAATATTATACTGAAAGCATTATTCCTGATTTTTTGTCTATTTACCTGCATCACAGCAGAGAGTATTATAATGCTCCTGGGGAAAAAAAAAAAAAAAAAAAAGTCCTTAAAACTGCGAATGGATAAATGATTTTCCTTAATATAATGATAACTTCAGCTTTCTTTCAAATTATGTAGTAATTGCCCAGTGCCATTGACCATGAATAATACATGACAGCTCATGGCATGAGAACAAATGGCTTCCTGAACAACCAGATCAATGATGTCTGGTTTCCTAAAAATTTGCCTCTTGCCTTCTCCCAGCACTCATGTTGCCACAATTTGGTGCTGGCTCTTGTTGTGCTCTCTACATTGTGCACGGTGCAATGCACCCTCACCAGTTCCCCCACAGTGCTCCTTGCACATCAGAACACTCAGCTCCCTCCTGTGTCTCCCTTTCACCGTTTTGGAGATGCTGGCCAAGAGTCAGTCTGTGCTTGAAGGCAGCCTGCACGTACAGATCTGTTCTTCTGTCAAGCAATCCAGACAGAACGGGACCTGCCTTCTGCAGAAAAAAACAGGATCCTCCTCCTCTGTCAAATTTAGTTGGCATTCAAATGTGAAAAGCAGGACTGCAATCACAGAAGCTTAGTTCACATAAAAAATGCAGACAAATAAAGACTGCTTTTGGCCTTAAATCTAAAATATTTGTATTATTTTTATGTATTATTCTACCTTTGAAGCAACTCAACATTCACTTTTTCTTTGCTACTTCACATGCCATCATAAGCATTTTATTATTATCAGTCAATATAATTTTATTATTATCAAAAATGTCTGATTATTATGGTTTATATTCTGTACAGAAGCAGCCCCTGATGCTTTTCCTTTGCTTTTCAACAGAGATTTACTAGAAAAGGCTGAAGAGCAGTGTTAGGGAGGCCTTGGGATTTACAGTATATCATGATTCCGAGCACTTATTCCATTTTCATTACTTAACTGTGCTTTCCAAACAAACTCTGTCATATAACAACAAAATGCAATGTACCTCTAATAAATATTTTCCTTTCATTTAGATTCTATTTACTCCAATGGGCAACAATTGCAACCATCATTTAAAATGAGGTTTTTCCATCAGAAGGAGGAACATAAGAGGTTGTTTCTTATTCAGTTGGAATTATACAGATCATAAAGTCAAGAAGAAATGGTAATTGAATTAAATTGTGAGACACAACCTTCTTATGAACCCTTGTAGTTCATTGCTTGTGGAGATCATTCTTATTTAACCAGAACCCAAGGGAGAGTATTCCAGAGACAGAATGTAAATTTCTTTCTGTACACTTTGCTCTATGTGATACTGTATAAAACTTATAACATCATTATATTGCCAGTGGCTTGTTGAAGTCAATAAGGACAGAAGATGTTTTCTAATGTTTGTTTCACTTGAGAAGATTATTCTTGGCTTCTATTGATTCTGTCTGATGTACAGCAGCTACATCAGGAAATGTTCTATTCTCTGAGTTCTAAACAAAGGTTACTTGGGAAACTTCATGCATTTGCCTGACCATTTTATGTGATTATCTATGAAAATCATGTTTAATATTTTTGATATAAATAGCCAGGCATTTCTCCATCCACTGTAATACTTTCAATGCTCAAACAAAAAATAAATCCATTCATTCTGACATAAAAAGGAACAATATTCATTTCATCATTGATTTCTGTTTTATGTTTACTGTTCATCAATGGAAATGTACTTTCGTAATGTAGTCATCTGTGAAATTCTATATGGTTTAGTCCACAGCTTCATTTCTTTGGTGTTCTGGACCAATAACATGTATACCTGTCTTGTAATAAAGTGGATGTGTGAAAATTAACTATTCTAAAACCTTATTAACTTTGAACAGAGGTTATTTATCTATGTCTTTCTAATTTGCCTTCCTTATTTTTATTACCTTTCCTAACCGACACCCATATTTTAAAAGGAGAAACCTTATTTATTCCAAAACAAAAATGTTAGAGTTCAGCAGCTGAATAGATTGCTGGGCATTCATTCCTCCCTACCCTCAGAGGCTTCTAAAGGAGTAGAGAGCTAGAAGCTGCAGAGTGAATGAGATGTTCACCACTTTAGTCAGACAACTAATTAGTGTTATATTTGCACACCTATCTTGGTAAAATTCCCATTGATTTAAATCCAACTGGATCTATTTCTGCTAGTTTTGCTCTTGAATATATTTGAGGAAGAGGTGTGGAGTTTGCAGAGGTCAGATCCATAGTTGCATGGAATTTGAGGCATGGATCCATATAAATCTTTGTAAGGTTTAACCCTTCCTTTCAGCAGTACTGAGTAAAGGACTGGTAATCAAAAACAACACTCCCTGAATTTCTGGCCACTTGGAAGTGAACCACATCTCCATAAACAATTGTGAATTCATTTGTAACTCTATAGGTTAGAATAATCAGTATAAATAGGACCATGGCATTTAGTAACACACAAGCAGCATTTTAGTATGGAATAATTCAAGACAGCACTTGGCAAAGATCAACAGGCCCAATCTAACTAAATTTACCCATGCCAAAGGGGGTCTTTAACGAGATTTGGATGCCATGTAATAACTTTTGCCAAAATAATGCTTCATCTACTGGCATTTCATAGAAATCATAATGATTTTCCAAAGATGTAAAAAAATTATAACCTTGTGTTCAGCATTCTATTTTTTCAATTGCTTAATAAAAAAAGAAACCCCTAGAATTTTATTGAGAAATCCTTGTGTTCTTACTTTATAAGTGGCAGCTAATAATACCAACCCTTCAATACTCCACTCACTTGAACACAATGAAAACCTCTGGGGAGACCATTTAAAAAAAAAAAATGATATGGAGCTACCACATAAAATTCTGAATATCCTGAATGGGTTTTTTGAAAGAGATTTTTGATATATATCAGGCATTACAGTATAATCTCTTTAGTGAATTAGAATTTTCCACCCTATCACACTGAGAGCCATACAACATGTAACAAAAAGGTATTATGCTTGATTTGGTAGCCATGAGGAACTTGTATCTATCAATCACAGATGGACTGAATACAACACACACCAGGCACCTTTGGGGAACATAAAGCTGTGAAATGTAGTTAGAGTGTAGCAGTACAGTTAATTTCTATTATTTTGGTATTATATTCCCAGGCTGTCTTTAGAAAATCATTCTTTAAAGGAAATTTAATTGTTTCAAATCCCTTATGATTCTTGCCTGTACGTGAAAGGACACATTGAAAATAAAAAAATATTTCAGAATGACACAAGGCTACTGCTTGCTACTTTTATTCTGTGGCACTATTCTTGGCTTCTTATTTGAATATTATGTATTTAACTATTTAGTTCCTCTGCCAGAGGAGGTACTTTTATTGCCCATTGCCCATAGGTAATTTAAATTAGAAAGAACACACATAGGAAATAATTCTCAGATTGTATAGGTACTGAAGGCATGCTGGCCTAATTTTTTTTTGCATCCTTAGGTTTTGCTAAAAGACCTTTCAATGCTAAAACACTGCAGGATCAGCTTCAGTGGAACCATTTTAAAGAATATTTATCTGGTAGGTCTGTTTATTGCATTTAAAATGCAGACGAATAAAATCTTCGTATTTTATTTACTAGATTATATTAAATTAATAGAGTTAATGTTTTTGTTATATATATTTTTTATATGTTCAGAAATAGTATTTTACCTTTTCACTTAAAAACCTTGATAATGAAATGTATAAATTATTGTAATTTTAACATCATAGATAACATACTTATTCTTCACTCAGGTTATTTTCTGAATGCTCCTAATCAAGGAATTAATTGATTTTGAAAGGAAAAATAAGGTGTGTTATTGTTTTCATTTAGTAGTTAATATGATAGATTAATAGACTCCATTTTAAAGAAAATGCATTTGCTGTGGAGAATGTTTTTTCCATTTCTGTCTCAAGAAAGTAGAGTTTATTGTGCTAATGGCAACATATTTTACATATGCCTATTAGTCTAATATCTTTTCATGAATAAAGGAATATATTTGTAAAAAAAAAATAGAGAAGATCTACTACTAGATGAATCAGAGTAAGATTTCATTTCCCAAAAGAAGGTGATCTGTTCTAATTCCCTGAAAAACTATTTAAATGAGGTCTCATTAGCCTCAGTGATTGGTGCTCAAGGTGTGCTGCTAGGTTTGCTAACCTTTTGATGAGATCCCTGGAGGTCCCTGACCTAGTTCTTCTGTGCTGACCATCTAAAATATGTTCTGATGCTTGCTGTTGTTAAGGTAATCCCAGCACCAGTATAATTAGTGAGCCTTAAGCTATTTAGAGCTTGAAAAGACAAGAAACCATTCATATGGAAACTCACACCCTAGGTGTCTCTCCAAATGGAATCAACAATCATGGAGTGTGACCCTGGGAGCTTTTAATATACCTTATAAGATTAATTTCCTATTTAACTCTCTTGCTAAAAAAAATTGACATTTGTAAATACAACATATTATGTAGACAAAGGGTTAGATTTAATAATGGTGCAAAGAAAGGACATGAATATAGTAATTGACAGCATTTTTTTCAAATGGAATTTTTATGCAATTCTGTTGGGAACAAAAGATATTCAAATACTATGAAGTTATTTGAACCTTGGTAGGTTTTATGTATGTTGGAAAGAAGTAGTCATCTCTAGCTAAATTAAAAAAAGAAGTTCCTCTAGGATTTGTTTTGAGGAATGTAACTGAATGTTACCAAAAATTCAAATAAGTTATGGCTTTTGTATCAGTTTGATTTATAAAAATAAGCAGTCATAGAAGGGTTTGAAGGCACCTTAAAGATCATCAGCATAAAATTCCAATCCCCTGCCACAGGCAGAGACTAGACCAGGTTGCCCAGAAACCCCATCCAGCCTGGCCTTGAACACTTCCAGGGATGGGGCACCCACAACTCCTGTTTGTTATAGACCAGTGTGTTCTGGAAACATATATAAAGGAACCTGTAAATCAGATGACTGCATACAATATTTGTCATGCCACGAGTCTTAACAGCTTCTCTAATTGCACTTCTATGGAATACAAAAAAAGTACATAAAACACCCAAACTGTTCCAGTCCTCTACAGTTTCAGCCCCAGACTCTCATTTTCCTTCTACCCTTGTAGTGGCACTAAGAAGCCAAACTCACTGGCTCAGAAGGAAATGCTGACTAAATAATTTGTAAGGTGCCCATTGCAAGGAAAACATCAGCTAATCACTCAAACTCTTCTCCACTGCTGCTCCACTACAGTAGAAGAGGCAGGTAGCCAGCGGGTATTTGCAGTGCTTTACTCACTGATTTCTGTGTCAGATGAAAATAAATATAGTATTCCACTTATATGGAATATTTCACTATATTCTTAACTACAGGTTATTTTACAAGAGGCTGAGTATAATCCAAGTTCTTGTCCTGACTATTTGAGTGCTCTAATACAGCCCTGAATTTTCATTATCCTTACTGGAAAAGACAAATAAATAAGCAAACAAAAAACTCGAATTAAGAAATACCCCATACCTCATAGGACAGGACTTTCCACCATCACAGTAAAAAAAAGAAGGAAACTACATTTGAGAAGCTGCTAGAGGACTTAAGGCTGTGTGTTTTTCTAGTTGGACTCATTCTCTTAACTCAGTTTTAAGTAATTTTTAGAAAAATTCTTCCCATGGATAGTATTTACTGAAACCACTACTTGCTGAAATAATTCAACTGTAGTTGGATTTGCATTGGATCAGTCTTACCACGAACAGATGTGTTATGGCTAGAGGGAAATTAATATAAGCAGCAAGAGATTGTAGTGGATCATAATTTCTCACTATATTTGGTTCAAGCTGCGTCCTGACGGATGTACAACCCTTCCTAGCGCTGTGTGCTCTGCCAGCAGCACTGCAGAGCATATCACAGGGACACAGTTTTGGGAATGCTAACTCAGCCTTTTCAAACTGCATCCCTTTGATACACTTGTCTGCCTAAATACAGCCGCCCTCCTTTGATCAGGCTGCCGAAATAACTGTGTCGTGACGCTGTTTCTTTATCTCAGTTCAGCTTCTGGACAGCAGATTTTAAGAGCATCTGTGGCTACAAAAAGACCTTAACCTTAATACAAGGGTATTTCCCAACAAAATAAGTAGAAAATTCATAAAGATGCCATATGGGTATTACAAAAGAATTAATTATTCAGATTTGAAAACTAGATCCATTCACTCTTCAGAGAACTTTTATAGACCCTGATAAGAAGGAGATCTCAACAGGTACATTCTTTCTAGGTATTACATTTATAGTCACGTGAGTTTAAAACAGAAATAAATAATTTATCCTCTCTATTCTGTTCTACTCTGAGACCCTACCCTCTTGATATTTGTAGCTGCCTTGGTTTGGATCCCTATTCAGCATGTAGGCAAGCACAGAAACACAGAGACAAGCTATCCTGAAACACTTGTGTGTATACAGGTGGATAAGCCTGAAACTGACATATTGAATTTATATATCAATTAATTAGTTTATTAAACACATGAACTTATAGAGGCATGTCCTAACACACTAGCATAGCAAAAGCATATCCCTGTCAATAATAGGGGTCTATAACTCTAGCTTGTGCTCCTGGAAGAAAGAGCAAACAGCTCCTAATCTTGGTGATGATGTTTTCTATCTTCTTCTGGAAAGAAAGTGCCCCTGCATTCTGGACTTTATGGGTAGACAAACAATCTTGTTGTTCCTCATATCTTATATGTTTTAGATTTTCAAGGAATATTTTTGGCCAAGAAAATAGTTATCCTTAGGTGGGTTAAGATCTACAGAGCTGCTTTTTGTGAAAGTTTTTACATTAAATGATCACAAACTGCTTGAGCTTGGTAGAGACCTGCAGGGTTGATCCTGTCCCTCTTCTCAAGCAGGGCCACCTATAACTGAGTGCCCAGGGCTGTGCCCACGTGGTTGATTATCTCCAAGAATGGAGATTCCACGGCCTCTCTGGGAACCCTCTGCCAGGGCTCAGCCATGCTCACATGAAAAAGTGAAAAATCAAAACATTGTGATTACTGAGAATTTTATATTTTCCTCCAAATCTTCAGTTCCTGCAAAGCCCTCCAAATATATGTGTGTGTATGCTGAGTGTGATGTCTGTATCTGCTCTCTTAAAAAAATTCATTTGTTTTTTCCAGAGGGTTTATTTAATTACTTGTTGTATAATATCTGTGTTTTGATCATGTTCTGGATATAATTTCATTAATTCTTGATAAAGTGTTCACAGTATTCCCACAGATTTCTACAGTATATTTCACAGATAAGTTTCCTGTTTGATCCATCTGATAATGGTCTGGATGTTTGTAATTAAACAGCTGGAATTTTTCAGGAAAAGTAGCCCTAAAGCCATTTTCAGCCTCCTGCGACGTACCTATTATCCATTAAAAATGGTCTATAAACTTTCTAAAATACTTGAACACTGCACAGTAGTTTTTCCAAGTGAAACAGGCATCTTTCTTCCCACCAGACGTTTATGCTAAATATTTGAGGGTTTGCAAGAAATCAGAACACTAAGTTTGTAATCACTTCATCAATAAGTTCCTTTTACCTTCTTTTTCCTTTATCTTGAGTTCCTGTCAAAGCTTATAATTTCCATTGATGGAAACACTTCAATACCCAATTGTTTTTAATAAAAAAGTAATCTACGTATGAAATGATGAAAGGCCTCATTACACACCTTAGCACAAGTAAACAACCTTGCTGAAATGGAAGAAATTATACTTTGCTATCAAAAGTTTAAATCTACCGAAGTGATTTGGTCTCCCTTGGGCAGTACTGACTCCTAACAGAAAAAGCAAAATTTTATGTTTGGTTTTCAGAAACAAGACAGAGAAATTTGTTTTGCTAATGATTAGACAGAAATAAATAAAGAAAAATGGTTTTTCAGGGTTTTTTTGTTTTGTTTTGTTTTTTTGTTTTTTTTCTGAGTGGTTAAGTTATGAATGTATGAGTGGGCTCGTTACTCTATTCCAAGTTTAGCCAAAATGCAACCTTTCTCTTCCTAATGGTTATTTGGAAACAAACCATGAAATTAAGGAAATAAAATTAAAGAAAAAGGAAGGAGGATGAAGCAACTGTATCTTATTACCTCACAAGGATCATCTGATGGAAAGAAAAGAGAAAGAGTCTAAGCAGAGGCAGAGAATCTTATATAAAAGCTAATGGAAGAGATTATTTCAAAGTACTCACAGTTAAAAAAACCCCTAGGGTTCTGCTTATATTTAGGAGTGAAAAATAATTGTGTTTTCTGCAATAAAGAAAGCAGCAATGAGTTTTAGTAGTAGTTTTCTCACTGCCTTTTAGGAAGTATTAGACAAAAGCTCTATAAATAATGTGTTCTCCAGTAAATTGTACCACAGAAAAACATCTCCCCCCTTATACAAGGGTCACTGAAAATCAATAGAGTTCCTTCTAAAAAGCTCTCTACAATGTTTTAACACTAGTAGGTGATGGTTCAACTTGTTACAGTTTATGGATAAGCATCATCCAGGAATCACATACACACACAAAGCACTGAAAACAAATGGCTGGCAGCACTTCCGGAGGAATCTGACAAAAATAACTGCGGATTTTCTGCCAAATGTTAATGTATTGGTGGGACAAGAGCTGCAGCTAGAAACACTGCAAAGAGGGGAGATGAGTTTTGATGGAAAATCCTAAATTGTTGGGGTTATCTCCAATAAAAGTGCAGATGACCACGGCTTATGGCTGTGGGAAAACCCTTTGCAGTAAGGGTAAGTGAAAAATCACCCCCAGAATCCTCCAGTTCCAGTATGTTGATCATTGCCAGAAAGTTCTCTGCTTCTCTTGTTGTCATTGGTTCCTTTTTGCTGCAATAATTTTAATATTCCTCATCACCCTTCCCTTTTGGATCTCCTCCCTAAACTCCTCTCTAATTCCTCCCCTCCTCCAAGTCTATAAATACCCCTGCCATGCCCTAACACTTGCTTTTTGCCATTGCTCTCATGCATGGGATTGGCCTCCTTGTACCCTGTTCAGTACAAACTGATTGGCTTGCTGTTTGCTGTTTTCTATTATTAAAGCTTTTTAGTTCCCATACAATCATGTCAGATTTTCCTTCTGCATAAAGTCACCGAGTTCAGTGAAGCCACTGACCCTAATAGCCAGGCTAGGATCAGCTGGAGGCTTCACTAAATCCATAGACTATTTGTGTTTTTGGACACCCATGTATTGGTATCAAGTATATCCCACAAAATTCTTGTATCCAAGCAGGGATGTTATGGTCTGGGTCCTTATCAGTCACCTGGAGGAGGGGACTGAGGGCACCTTCCTCATGCTGACAGCAAAACCAACCAAAAGCCAGTCCCTGTGTCCAACAGCAGGGAGCCAGGCTGGGGGAACGGCCCAACAGGAGCCCAGTGACATTTAACAAGGACAGATGCAAAGTCCTGCTGTGGAAAGGAAGGCAGGCAGGACCCCTGGCATCCATACAGGCTGGGAAGCAGCTCTGGGCATAAGTCAAAGCAAGAGAGGCTCAGACTGAGCAGGGGAAATTTTTTTCTCTATGAGGACAGGCAGCCAGTGGAGCAGGCTACCCAAAGAGGCTGTGCCAGCTCTGTCCTTGGAAGTTTTCAAGACCTAACTGGGTGAAGCCCTGACCAGACTGGTCTGACCTTATACCTGACCCTGCTTGTTTAGCAAGTTGGACTTGAGCCCTCCAATCATTGCTTCCAACCTGAATTATCCTACAATTATCCATGATCCTATATGGTAATTATGATAAATAACCAACAGTGCTAATATCTAAATTATAGAAAAAAACATTTTAGTGTTTTTCTTTTCCTGTACTACTCATGAAAGTGCATTATTGTAGACAAAATAAATTAATGTTCTCATCTATGCAGGGCATTTCACTGCTATTAATTTAATGTAGTCATCCGTGTGACTAACTTCCTGCTTCTTTAAATAAAACAGTTTGACTGGCTAAAATCAAATACTAACTTGTCTAACACCCTGGTGAAGATGGGGAATGATGTCCTCTTACCTTGCTCATCCTGTGATAACTCATACTCTTTTGACCTAGTGGCAGAAATTTGCACTTCAGAACATCTTCACAAATTGCTTTGCATACTTAATTCACTGAACTGACAGCAGTGTCTGAGGGTAATTTGCTCTGTCTTTGCTCTTGCTAGGAGGCCCTCAGCAGAAAGCCTCTCATCAACTCCAGGGGTTCCTGTCTGTGACAGCCCAAATGGAAAAGAGAAACTATAATATGCTGTGAATGCATTTTATTTTGATTTTACTTGTCTTATAATTAATTAGGAACACATGAACAAGACATTAAAATGCTCATCCTGGGGAATCAAATCAAGCATGCACAGACTCTCATAGCCTATGATAAATTTAAATATTTGGAAAGGAGATTTCAAACGCCTGGCTGAGAAGTGCTCTAGAATATGCTCCTATATCACATTCTAAATTTCTACCCTAAATTAATTAAAGCCCCTTTTTAAAACTGCTTCATCTTTTGTCAAGAGCTAACATGAATAAAAGCTTAGAATCCCCTATTATAAAAGCCCAGATTCTGAATACTGTTTGAACATAGGCTATTTATCCATTACTGGATTTCTCCAAATTTAATAAGGAATGTGCTTTTTTTCTATTTGTTCTCTGAAATCTCAAGACTGGCACATCTCCCTTTCATTAAGGCCTCTATCAAAATAAACTTTCTATTCCCTAACTATTTTAATAGCTCTTTCCTGCACCTTCTCAAGCTCAAATTCATCCTCCTGAGAGATGGTTGTTTAGAAAAATTCTTAGCACCTTAACTATATACAGGCATTTACTGCTGCTAAAGTCAGTATTAGACAGATTCTTCTCACTGATTGAGAAACATGGGACATTGCCATGCTTTCTGTTTTAATAAAACTCTGCCTTGAAATATAACACAATATTTGGAGGAGGAGATTTTCTATTAACTTTTTCATTAAAATTGGCAGTGCAAGTGGAAGTAGTCATACTCCAATATTGCTAATATGAGTTGTGATTAAATTATTATTGCTTTAATATCAGTTCTGCCTGCTCTCATTGACAAGCAATCCTGTTGATTGGTGAAATTTGCATCTATATTTTAATACATATTAAAAACAAATTCTCAGTATCTGTGTCAGAAGGCTTCCTGCAAAGAGAAGGAGAAAACTGAAAAGACTTTTCTGACAGTTTAGATGGACATGGGGAATAGAGAGCTTTGCCAACAGACAAGAGCAGGAGATTTTTTTGCTTTTTTTTTAATAGGCATAACAGCACCCATCTGTTCCTGGATTTAGAGTGCAGATGTACATTAAGAAGTAACTTTGTAAAACTGGAATCATGGAGCTTTGTGTTCATTCTCCCAGTGACTCAAGAGCACACTTGCTCAGCTAGCAAGTTTTAACACAGAGAAAGACTGGGAAAAGGGCTTTAACTGCAAGCTTTGTACATATCTTGAGATGTAAATGCCCAGCTGAAGTCTACTGTGCATTACCACTGGCAATAAGATCCTGTAACTGCAAAAAAAATAATGTTGCTGCTGTCTGATCTGGTGTTTCAGCCCTGTCAGATGTCTGTTGGTTCTGCAATGCAAACTAGTGTTTGTTTTTCTCTACAGGTGGTTGACACAATGAATGCAGTGCAATATGAGGTGTGCCAATAGCTCACTTGGAATTCTTTAATGGAAAAGAAATTTTTCTTTTCTTCAGACATCACTAGCTACCTGCTTCCCATCTGAAATTACAGCCTCCTCCAAATCAAAAATATACACACTCTGCAACCTGCACCTTCATCTGTCACTTTTTGCAACCCATTAGCCAAACTGCTTCTGCCCTGTGTTTTTTTCTACTAATACTGATCTTTCTTTCTAAATTACACAAAAGATGATGGTTTAGAAAGAATATCAAATAGCAAATATTTATTTCCAGCATTTTTATTTCTCATTTTTTATTTCTCATCCTGTTGCACATCACAGCTTTTTCTCCTCTGCCCTCTTCCTTCTCAGCCACAAAATCTGTGTGTACATTTACTGTCTCTACTAATCTTAACAAAAAAGAAAGAAAAAATGAAACATACTCCCATTTCTCATAGGGTAACTATTGGTGTAATTTCCACTTTTGATTTCAAAGAAATGTTTTCTGTGCACCACTTTTCAAAACAAGCACCTTGTAATACACAGCATGTGCCAAATAACTGGACTACAGGAAGAAATATCTCAGACATGGCCATGAAATGAAGAGGGATTTCCCTTTCATTTCTTAAAATGCTGTCCAAGGCCAACCTGTTCTATTTCACATGGAACAAGCAGTGATCCACTAAGAACAATTGTCCTGATGACATAACAACATAGTAATAAAGAAGAAAGGCAATGTGAGAAAAAAGGTGCCTTTTGTTATACGAAAGAACATCACCACAATATTTTCCATATTAAAATCGGGGGGAAAAAAATTGAAGACTAATTTCAGGTCTCAGTTTGGAACCACAGGATTTCTTTGCATACTGGAAGAGTTGTCTGAGAAAACTAGCAATAAAGAAGCATTTGGAAATATCCCTTTCAAAAGTTATGACTCTACTTAATGAGGAGCGGTGATCCTTGCCTGCAGATGTTTGACTATATAGTGTTAATTTAACAAGCCATCCTTCTGGTCTCTGTAACACAAGTGATACTCTGTGATCTGGTAAATGATCCCCAATATTTATGCCACAGTTGATTTAACAGGAAATGTGCTACTCCCTGGGTTATCCTGCATGCACACACTTCAATAGCACAGCACAATGCAATCTCAGAGATTACTCTGCAGCCATTGATTATGTGGAAAAGAACTGAGGTTCATACTTGACACCTACTGCTTTTGCACTCTTTTGGGGGAGGAAAAAAGAAGCCTGTGAGCCAAGAGGAAACGTTTTCTTTACTATTCAGGCTGGCACGCCACATGTGATATCTGATGTGGAAACATTAATTACTTTAGTCTTTTCTTGAAAATCTGCTCTAACAGTAAATATTAAACAGAGACATTTGTTTAGTAGCTTTAGTCAAGGTGGTTTTGTCCTATGCTCTTCAGGTTCCTCTACTCCCTGCTGCAGAGTTGTGGTTCTGAAAGCTTCTCCAGGACTACAGGACATCACTCAACACATCATCTGCTCCATTTAGTGACTGAACACAAGTCCTTCTCTTGGAAACCCTGATGTTTTTAAAGGCATTTCCTTCTTTGACTTTTTTTTTCCTAAATTCTCCATCTCCTGAGTTCCTGCAGTATCTTATTCAGATGATTTTCCATATCCTTCTTCTAATATACAGTGGGAACTCTGCTAGATCTTTCTCCTTGCTTCCCTTCCTCTTCTGCTCATCCCTATTCTTTTCTCCAGGATTTAAAGAAAAATAAATGTAACTCTCCCCTCCCAAAAAAACTAATCAAAACCACAAACAAACAAACAACAATAAAAAATTGATGGGTAACTTTAGGGTCTCTTTCCCCTCTAAAATAAACTGTCTAAATGATAGCTTGGTCTGACATCTCCACAGTCTAAACCTGACAAAGAACTGAATTCCGACTTGCATCTTTCATTCCCCTGTCTTTTCTTGGTGATCAAATTAAATTTTGTTATATTCTCTCACTCCTACCAGCTAGTTCTCCTTTCTGAACTTAGATCCAAGCCAATGAGGATGTGAAATTACTTGCAATCTTTTTTAAGTATCTACATCATTGATCTGAAGTCCCCTTAAAGTCTGTAGAAAGAGAAACAAGCGTGCTCATGCAGCATTTCAGAAAGCTACTTTGGGCATCTTCCTTAGGACAAATTAAATATAACACAAAGTATCTAGCTCATATTCTTTTATCCTGTTGAATCTTACTGTGATTTGGCCTGTTCTTTATGCATATGGTTTGAATAGCTATTTACATTTTTGCTGTTACACATTCTAACTATGCAATTATTTTCCAATCTGGCCTTGACACTGTAGAACTGATCTTTTGTGAAGATGCAGACAAGGTAATCTTCCAGCCTCATTTTTTTAAACTGACAGAGTCATAGTTAAAAGTTCTTAACTTTTTAAACCCCGAATTCTTTGCCAAATCAATCCAGCTACATCCATGCTGCCTATGGGGTCACATCAGCTTTTAGAGTTTTTTTTATTCTTTAGTATTTCTCTGGTATTAAACATGCAAGGAAAAAACCTTTCTTATAAACTCCTTAGGTCTAATACCAGTGTCATGCATTATAGAACGATCCTCTGTGGCTGAACTTCTTTTCTTGATTATGTGGTTTATTCAGCCTCTACCTATGCTCATTACAAATGCTTTTTGAAAGCGATTATCTTTAATATAGATGCATATAAAGCTTCTCTAGTTGTGTCTACAGTCAATAACTATTAATAATTGTTTTGATTATAAAACCCTGATGACCTTTAAAAAGTGTAACATCTACTGGAGATCACTTTGCCATCATGATATTAAAAAAATCTAGAGTTCAGTCCTGTAACATACTGAGAATTATGAGAAATCAAATAGAAGTTCATAATTTCCTTGTTGTAATAATTTTGAAATGTACTAACAACCTCAAATTTATCCAAAACATTTTGGGTTATTATCTCCTCTTGCCCCCCTGAAATTGATGTGTTTACTGTTTGGCATGAGGTTATTTCTGAAATGCTCACATCTATAGTGGAGACAACAAAATCTAAATGGATAGGAAAAAATCTCCAGATTTAGGAGAATAAATAATAGTGATAAAGGGGGCTTTAGGAGAACAAACTGAAACCCTTCCTACAAGTTATGTACATCCACTTAAAAACAGTATGAAACAGCTGCATATATTTACCATGAAAAACATCTAGGGAAAGAAAAAGATGTAGGAAAAAGTTATAATCTTTAATCCTGAAACTTCCCATACAAGTGAATGCTTTGCTTCTCTACTTTGCAGCTAAATTTATACAGAAAAAGAGGAAGATGTGCCCTGCAGATGTGTCAGTGCTCTCAGTATGTGCAAAAAAGTACAATCCTATGGTATGACAGCAGTTATCAACTTGCATGGATTGTGTCCATTCAGGCTCCACCTGAAGATACATGATTGAAAAATAAACTACTCTTTAATCCAAGTGATTTTAGGAAAGAATCAGAGAATTTTCAGTACAAAGAAGCTTCAGGAATGATTTTCCTTTTGGAGAACAGAATTCTAAAGGTAAAAGAGAACAAAAGCAATCTAAGAATACTTCTGTGAAATCCATAAATTCCATGTTAGGCCCATATGAATGGGCCCAGAATTAGGAGGGAAAAAAAGGCAACTTTATTTATAAGGCTGCATTCCAATGAATATTATTTTTTAAATCTCTTACTGATTACTAAATAAATCTTTTGGACTGATTTTAAAAAATACCCCAGGGCTTTTCCATATAAACCAAGGTATATACACATAGTGCTACTGATTACTAGTACATAGTGGAGAAAAAAACACTGGATCATTAAATCTTTAAATGTGAAAATCTTGGTCTTTCCTTCACTTGGTGCCTATTCAAATAGAGGTACAAAATCTCCACTTATACAAGACTATTCATCTTCTAGGTGTTAATTTTTGTTCAGCCTCTGACTTTTGTGATTATTTGGAAAACATCTATTAAAATATGGGCCAGAGTTAAGAAGTGGAGCCTCTGGGGAGCTACTAGACCAGGGTTTGGCTTTGTCAGTGCTCTCAAATGACCCCATTAGTCCCGGAGAGGAAGGTTAAACAGTGCAACACCCTGCAGAGCCTCTGCCTGGGATGCAGCGTGGATGCAGCTGGATGCCCAGCTGCTCCTGTGCACCTTGGAACAACAGGACAAGGATCCTCAGGGGTGGACAGATGCAGAAGGCTCTGTGCTCTGTTTGGGACATTGTCCCAAGCCCCCAGGCTCAGAGTGAATGTTTTGTTTTAAACACTGTCTGATTTGCCTTAAATACTGGAGCAGGACAGCCTGCAGCCCTTGCACCTTCTGCCTGCCATCACCCACTCAGTGCACTCACTAGTCATGGGAGAGCCTGCCTCAAGCCTCCAGCCCCTCTACAGTGGAAAAAATGATGGGGTCTCCATGTAAATCCTCACCCCTGGTGCTCTTGTGCCTAAGGGGGCTGTTGGGGTGCTGGGTGCAAGGCTGTCAGGTGCAGGGATCTGCCTGTGGAGCACCAGCCCCAGAGCAGGGGTGGGTGAGGAGGCTGGAGGGGAACCCACTGCTCATCTCCAGGTAAAACTAAGCCAGTTTATCATTAAAAGAGTCTGACTCGCTTTTCCAAGTAAATTAGTGGCTATGTAAACACAAGAACCAGGGATCAAGATTCCCATCCCTGTTTTCTGAAAGCAAAAGTCTAACTTACAGTAAGGAAAAGAAAAAAACATTTTTTAAGCTATATTTTGTCTATATGATGATCCCATATGCCTCAGAAATGTACATATGACAAACCTGGAGCATGCAAGGGGAAGAATTTATAACAAATTAAAAGGAATATTCAGAATGCAGAAAAGTCTAAATAATCCACATGCAGCAGGATTCACATGATGCTTTCCTAAAAAGGCATCTATCTTGACTGAGAAGAAATTTGTATTGCTTTACCTTTTTTTTTATCTTTTAGAAAAAAAAAATCTATTTTAAACTGAAATAAAATTATGTGTCAAGGTTTTAAACCACATGCAGAGATGATTGTGAGGGGCAGGTGATGAAAGCTGCAATCACTGTAAGTGGCATATAACAGGACCTGAAGTTTTATGAATAGACAAGAAATTGCTCTCTCTCTCTCTTTTATCCTCTACCTATCCTCTTGTACCCTGAAGATTGTCTTAGTTAGGGATATCTGAGTCACACTGGACCACCAGTAATTCATGAAAACCTGTGACTGCAGCTGAGACTGGGCTGTGGTCAGAGACTCCTGGAGCTGAGTAACATTTCAGGCTGCAGAGGAGTTACAGGATTGGGTTCCTCAGAGATCATTGCTGTATGGTGCTGCTTATTCTGTGGCTTTTCTCGTTTGGCCTAGAGACACATTTCTGTAGTTTATGCAAAGCAGAAGTCAATGAAACACACTCTTCTCCAATCAGTTTAGTCTCATTTGGGTTTTCTTCCCTGCTGCAACGTATTTTACTTTTGTTTATAACAGAAACAAAGCAAAAAAAATCCCCCAAATAAACATATGGAAAAACCCCCTTGGTCTTTGGAAAAATTTCTTTGAGATTATATATTGCCTCATGCACTAATATATACAGTTCAAAGGAAAATAATGGGTGCATTGTCTCAACAAGGCAAATTTAAACATTTAAATCATTGACATGTACTAACACACACACAAGGACAGTCATTTTGGTTAGCTAAAAGACACAATAATATTTCCCAACAGTACTAACACTGAACTTCTAAAGGTGATGGCGAAAGAGAGCCAGCTAGCAGAGATGATTAGAGGAACATGTACAGGTGGCAGTGGCAGATGGGGTGGAAGGTGTCAGAAGGAGGCAGTCAGGAATATTTTGGAAAGGTGCACTCTACCTGTGTAGCCCAGCGAATTGTCGCCGTTATCAGAGGTGGGCTGGGGCGTCCCGCTGTCGCTCCCCCTCTCTGGGTCCTCGGAGTCTGTCGGAAACAACACCAGAGCTGCTGATGGGGTCACAGGACTGACAGGAGTTGCCATTTTGATCACAACACGTCCAGACACAATTAAATCCGCACATGACAGCAAGAGCCACAGTGGCAGCGCACGGCACACCTCGTCCTTCCCCCGCCTGTGTGGCAGAGCCCGGAGAGCCACGGCCGGGAGCATCATCCAGGGTCCCCAAAAACCTGCCCACTGTCCCCTTCTGTCCACTGCCAGTGTGGCTGTGCAGCCTTCCAGGCACAGTGGCCACCCTGCTAGCCAGCCAGCACAGGCTGCAGGGAGCATATGGGGACGGGAAGGCAGGGGAGTCGAATGCTAGCATTGCTAATTTTCCACCTTATTGTTAATCAAAGCTATTGACTGTGATCACTCCCCATCATCGCTTCATCTCCTGGCAATTACAGACCCAGGGGACTTCACCTCTTTGTGGGGAGGAGGCGGGGGGATGGCTGGGGCTTGGAGAGCACAGAGGGGCTGCTCTACCTCTGCTGGGAGATGGGGAAGGGGAAAGGGGTAGAGCCCTCCATGGAAAGGCAATGGTTCAGCATCGCACCGAGGAAGACGCGCTTTCCGCTAAAGCATCCTCGCAAGGAATCGCTCCATTGTAATGCCACATTGGAAAAAGAAAAAAAAAAGAAAAAAAAGAGAATGCAGCTGGTCAGCTAAACACATAAATGAGCACATGTTTTAAGACCCCAAGATAAATGGCTGGTCAAAACACCGCAAAGCACCATGAATATAACTCATAATGATTAACTGAATAGTTCAAAATGAAAAATAAAATAAAATCCCAGTTGCTCTGAAAACAAAACAGCACAACCCAAAGGAATTTGTTGACAATATCGCTGCACCTTCTTACTCTCATTGTAAAACTGTTTATTAAACTTAAATCCTATTTTCGTTTACTTCTGATAGTGCGCTGTCCCATAGACAATACCTAAAAAGAAACGTTAGTATTTTGTTCAGAAGAAAACTTCAAGAAGCAAATGTCTTTGCAAAAATCACACTGCCACAACAATAGGCTGCTTTTTTTCTTTTTTCTCAGTTGACAGGTGTCAGATAATTTATTAATTATTGCAAAGACATGTTTTGCTCTCTCAGACATATTCTGGACTTTGATAATGACTGAAAATAACTGTTCATTTTCAACAAAATCCACACTGATAAAATTACTCTGAATATTCACAAAACACCTAAAGCAACTGTATATTAAACAGAACTAGGAAAAACATAAGTGCATTTTTTTTTCCTGGATGCTTAATTTCACTAGCTCAGTCACTCTCACTTTTAAAATGCAAAACATTTTTAAATGCCAAACATTCATTTCATCATTTTTTTCTAAACAATCTTAGAGACAATATCTTTAAAAATAAAAATATTTTTAATGAGTTAAAGGAAAAATATTAAGAAAACCAAAATCCTCAAGACCAACCCATTCAAGGGGACTTATTGGAAAAAAATATTTCTTTAGAAAAGTCAATTAAAGGATTGATAGCATGCCTTTCAAAATACTGTCGTGCAAATTAAGAAAATAAAAGACCAAACAACAAAAAGCAGCCAAACACCAAGATGATGTTTCATCTTGGCAGATGAAAGAAGTGAAATATGTTCGTTTATTGGCCCATTCATCTTTGCTGGCTCACTAATGGCCAATGTCACGTACATCTTTAAAATCTGCTCTGAAAATGGCTGTAGATTGACTGGATCAACACTTTGTTACTCCAGATTGCTCACTCATTTGCATTCAGGGGTTGATTGGGTCAAAGTTTTAAATTACTGCAGTAAAGGACAGAAGGATGGGACTTTTTTATTAATTTAAGTGGCAGAGGCTGTACCTACCTCTTTTAGTGCAAAGGTTTATAATGCACTACAGGGAGCCCAGACGAAATCTGACCAATGAACCTGCTGATCATCATTCTGAGAGATTGATTGCATTCTAGGAGATTTTACTGCACACTACTCAAAATTATTGAGGAGGAAGAAGATGCACTGAAAGCTACTAGAACTGTTCTGTGTGTCACTGTAATGTTGAGTGTCATGTGCAAAATACAATTGCATAATGAATTGTTTTGTTTTTTATTTTTACCCAAGATTGCCCCTTGAATATGGTGTTTCAAGCAGTGGGCCATCCTCCTCACAGCACCTCACAACCAACCAATGCTAATGCCCCTAGCAAAGCTCACTTAAGAGTTTTAACAGGATCAGTCTCCAATTCAGAAATGCTGTGAATTCAATCCAAGCCAGCAGACTAGGAGAGCAGCATCTTTAAAAGCAAGGCTACAACTACTTGCAGCTATTTAGGCTTGCAAATCTTAGCTCCAATCACTCAGTAAATGAGGGAGGGAATTAGTATCTTTTTGACACTACTGATACATGATATCTGTTAGTGACAATGCACTTGTTATTTACAATCTAAAACTATACAGACATTGTTCACTCTCCTTCTTTGAGAAATGATACTTTTCCACCTGATATTAAAAATTATATTCAGCTTATGCTAAATTATGGTCTCTGGCTGGAAATTACTCACTAATGATGAACTCTACCCATTTCATTGAACAATAAGTGCTACATTTTGGGCTGCTGCCCTCTGTGCTGGGCTGAATTTAATTTCAGCTCTGTCAGAAATTCCAGCTTTGCTTGGGAGTTTCTGTAAAAACTTAACAGAGGTAAGTAGTGTTGACTTAAATAACACATTTCACTGTAGGACTGCTGTGAAGGCACTCTGTTGAATGGCTAGTAAAAGTCTGAATATTAAGACATGATGTATTTCTTATGACTACCCTGCCGTAGGATCAGGCAATTTTCAACTTGGCTCCCTTAAACATAATAAACAATTTTACATCATTACACTTTTTGAACTTGTTACAATGCCAGAAAATGTGAAGCAAATGAACTATAAACCCAAGAACAATTCACCTGATATATGAAGAAATTACAGTTCAGTCTGAGTCAAAGCAGAGGCTGAACTTGGTGTCTCATCCCTCAAAGAAAGGTCATAATCAGTCCTTAAGAGGTTTCACAGAAGTGACAGGGATGTCCCTTAAAAAAAAAAAAATACCTCTCCAATATGGTTGGAGATCTTGGTTGAATTTCTGTATCAGACAAGAAATATTTAAACCAAGGTTTCTAGTTTTCCTTAGCTACCCAAAGAAGAAGGGCCAGTTTTCACTGAAATAAATCTTAAGCTTTAAAAAGATGCCTAGGCAGTAATTGGTTGATTCATTATATACTTAAAAAAAAAACCCCAAAAAACAACAACAAACAAACAACAACAAAAAAAAAACCTACAAAAAACCAAACAACCCAGACAATAAAGAACAACCAAACAAGTTCAAAATATCAACACAGTGCACCCCTTACCCCCAAAAAGAAATTAAACAGAAAAAATACTTTTATCTGTAAGCATGCAAAACTTCAGAAAGAAGTCAAAAGGAGCTTCCCCTCCTTTTTTTCCCTTTTTAATATAATACCAAATGAGTTTATTTGGGAAGAGGAAGTTGAAAGTGAAGCCTTGAGTATCAAAAAATAAGGATCAAGGCACTTTGCAATTACTACTACACTTTTCTTTCACAGGAGTACTTGAGACACTCTTCATTTGAGAGGGGGAACACCCTCATAACAGTGAAAACAATCTCATTCCCTCTTTCCACAGAAATTTCCAGAGCAATCATTCACTAAGTTGGGCAAGAAATTAAAAAAAAAAAAAAAAACTTATGAAAAAACCAACAAATATCTACTTGGACTGAAGAGGAGAGTGCTAAGTTTACGAGCACTGAGTGCTCTAGATTTTGGTGGAATGTTTTCAGGGTTAGTCAGCCCAAGCACATATGATCCCTTCAAAGCATAAAGAAGATTTTGCATATAGGTTCAGAACAATTTTAGGTGCCAATAGCAGTTGGAGAGTACAAAAGATTTACATGAATGTGAGGAGACTTTTCCAATGAAGTTTCTACTGAAATTTCCAAGATATTCTGTTTTACTGGATGGCCACACCATTCATGCTTTAATTTACATATCTTTAACTCTTCAAATTTTTTAGAAAATTATAATAGTAAATATTTACTATTGTTATGCATTCTTCTGGCTCCTAAAACACCTCAAACCAGACAGACACACTTATTTTCACAGCTGTTTATATTCAAGTGCATTTTGCAATTCTAACTTCAAAAATTATATTAAACATGTTTTTAACCATGGCTCTGCTCTTCCTAGGAAAGTCACCAGTGACTTTTTCCCCACTAGTAAGAGAAAGTGATTCCATCAATTATTGCTTCTTTTGAACCAGTAGATATATCTGGATGACACATTTTATTGATGATGCATCCTTAAAAATCCCCAGATGATTCAGTATTGACACCCTGGCCCATCCTCCTGGTGGACATAAAGAAAAATTGAAAAGGCCTAAAGAGACACATCTTCTTCTGTAAGAATTTCATGTGTCTGACTTTCTACACTGGTCTTTGTTTATCTGAAGTTAAAGTCACCTACTGTAAAGTTTGACTACAAAAAATAGTAACTGTTACCATATTTAATTCCAAAATTTATAACTTCATTATTTCTTGTTGTGTTTCTCTAAATTTCATTATCATCAGCAGATTGGGAGTATAAAACTGGAAGGAAACAGCATGAACAGCATTTTGCAAATAAGCATTAATAAAAGATTAGGGTGAAGCAAATGAATATAAACTACTATCAATATTAGAATTGTGTTCTACAAATTGGATCAATTCCCATTGATTCCTTTCTAGTGATCTAGATGAATTCAGGAAGAGACATCAAAAAAAAAAAAAAGCCCAACTGGGACTGCATCAAACCACAGCCTAAGATGAGGAACTAAATTAGTAAATTAATAGTCAGGTTTTTTTCCAGTTTTTGATTTATTCTAGGTTTTCTCTGGAGTTACAGTAGAAGTACAATATGATGTGTCTTTAAGAATATTTAATTTATTCTTATTTCTTCACTTAGTTGTACACAATGACAAAACACTTTTTGCTCTCAGAGTAAAAGTAAGGATAGTACCTAAAGGAGAACTATTGATAAAACTCAAATCATTAAATCTGCGAGACACAAACTTTGCACAGACAAAGTACTACCTGACTATATGTTTATTTAGAAAACTACAGACCAGCTTTCAAGGATGTAGACCTATTCTTCAGATCTGGAACAAAAAGGAAAAACTTCAGGCTAAGTGCAGAATCGGGAATAATTAGGCCACCTTTAGACTATCATAGCTTGGTGAACACTCACAGGTCTGCATCAGAAACCTGCTAACCTGATGAATATCCTTACCAATATTTCATTATAGCTCAAAGGAAGTACTCTTTTTCCTAAGACTTAATACAGCATCTTTCTAGAGACTTGCACATTCATCCAGTTTACTTAAGTTGGATAATTGAGGGAGTTATGACCACTTTCATCAGCTAAGAGTCTCCACAGGTAATAAGTAGTTCTTCATTAAAAATTTAAACTGCTCAGCTGCCTCATTTCAGAAGTTAAGGAAGATTCAAGCTAAGGGGAAAGGCTAGAATTTCCTCTCCCATAATGTCCTTAATGTGAGGATCTGGCTTAAGTAAATTTTAAGTAAATCTACAGGGTTTTTTTGTTGTTGTTGTTTTTTTTTTTTNNNTTTTTTTTTTTTTTTTTTTTTAATGAATAGCTTGTACAAGTGTGTTCTAGCAATTCAATAAGTAGTCTAAAAATCAAATGTACACTTACAGGTACAGAAATGTTATTATTGCACTCAAAAGACATTCTTTTGATAAGAAAATAATACTGTAGTGTAAAAGAAACCCCTTAGAAGTTGATATTCACTAAAACAAGGAAGAATAAAGCATTTATTTAATGGCTTGAGTATATTTTTTTTGCTTGTCTTCAAAGAACAGTACATAACTGAAATCCTGGCAAAACCTCAGTAAGGATGATATTTAAAAATGTTTTCTTTTCTTTTCACAACTCATTCAATAACAGCCTTTAACTAAGATAAAAATAAATGAGTGAGGATTTTATTATTCATAAGCATGAAACAACCTTGTTGTATCTTTGCAATCAATTTATTTATTTCTGCAGTAGGTAATAAACAAAGGTGTTGAGCAACTCCAACACAGACCCAGCAAAATATATCTTACTGAGTGGCAGAACCATCAGCTGAAGTCTTCTGTGGCATCAGCCACCGTATGAATCCACTTATACAGAAACATTTCTGACTGAACACTTGGATTGTCAAAACTTGGCATTTGGCAGAGAGCACAACAAACCTGCACTGTTTGTTTTGGTGCTGCCAAACCTGCCTGTTGCCCTCCCTCCACCTGTCCTTGCTCCTTGACTTTTTCTGGCTTTTCCTTGCATCCCTTGTAGCTCTCTCTCCTGCTTGGCATCTGCTCCCGTTTCTTTTCCAGCCAGACAAACCTGGAGGCAGCAGCCACTCAGGCTAATTAAATGGTGCTGGAAGTGAGCTAACAGGTGGTGGCCCCAGCTGCTTTAGTTGCAGGGCTAGATAAGAGACCCATCAGTAGCCTGTGCAAGGCACTATGATTAATTAGGACTAGAAGTCATTTTCTTGGGAGGGAGAACCAGATTTATAACAGAATTTTCTACTCCAAGGTAACAAGCAATGTTTCTTCAGAAAGTGCAGAAATAAATGACTTTTTTGAAGTGCTCACCAGTCATCTTGACTGTGTTCAATATGGCATATGCATAAGACCTACTTGACATACATTTCTTCATACGAGTATTTTCTCTTTACTGCAAACTATGAGTTTTAACTTGCTTCAGGAAGTGTTCTCTCCCTTAGAAGACCTCTTATTTTGTTTTCTTCCAAATAAACTTACATGTTTGTCAAGAAAGTTCTGATTGCTGTGGGAACTACTATCAAGACATTTAAATAATAGCAACTAATACCAGGTACAGCTGAAGAACTGGTTATGTGAGCTCCCCATGCAATCCTCCAACTCTACTGGACTTGCAAATCCCCTGACTATTGAATTAAACTCTCTGAGACTACACCCAGTCCTTCAGGCATTAACCCCTGGAGCTCCTTTTCCATGGCTTCAGCTCTGCCAAGGATGTTTTGAGGCTGATTTATGCAGCTGCTTTACATGAAGGTGCCCCCAAAAGAGCAGCAGAGAACTGGGTTCCCTTGCTCTTTGCTGTAGAAAAAGAATCCCACCATGCTGAGTTGCCCTTTATATTTTTCAGCTGAGTGGTGAACTTTGGGAAAGTGATGAATTTCCCTCATTAATGACAATTATAGACAAACAAGGAAAGTGCAGGAACTAATTCAGCATACCAGCAGCCTTGCAGTGACATGATTTGAAATTAAAACTACCATGATAATGAATACTGAAGGGGATGTACGCAATCCAAGAGCTGTGAAAGTCCTTTCTCATTCCCTTGCTTTTCTGAATATGCAAAGTCATCTTCTGAGCTGTGAAAGATATACCTGCAGCACAGCTGTGTCATTTGCATTTCAGCAATCTGTCTGCAGAGCTCAGCACAAAGAATAATATTAAATCAATGTTTGTCAATGCTTGCTTAAAGAAAGAATAGGCATACTTGCACTAATACACTGTCCAGCAAGGCAAGACACTGGCACATTAACTCATCCTATTAACACAGATATTTAAGCAAGAAAGTCTCCCTGATACCACAAAAATCACAAGTTATTTGCCTTCAGAAGACACTCCTAGCTATTCTGGTTTGGTTTGACTTCCCCTCCTTTTAAAAGGGCTAAATTTTGAACAATTTTGCTGTTCCCAGCATATTTTCTACCTTCTAACTGTGACTTCAGCCACATTGTGATTGCTTAGCATATGGATTTATTAGAGAATATGTGTCTGGTTGTTGCTCTTCTGTGCTTACCCTTCTTTTTATCTCCCACATTCCAGCTCTGTGGCTGTGACAAAAAAGCCAGCAGACAGGACAAGCTGCAAAGGCCCCCATCCTTCCATACTTAAAGCCAATCACATTCTATTTACTTTGTCTTCTGTGCAAAGAAAAAGTATGCTATAGCCTATGGAGTGCTTCAAGGATTTAAAAAAATGAAGGTTTAACCCTGTTGTAATTAACAATTAAAATCACCGTGGCCTACCATGAAAGTATTTGGTAGGTAATGTACAGGGATGATTGAAGTGGAGTGAAAAGGTGACTTGCAAGGTAAACAGATATTCACACTGACTTGTAAAAAGGCATGGAGTTGAAAACCATGCACTGTTAATCAGTACTTCTCTACAAGGATAAACTTACAGCAAGCTACAAGCATCCTCAAACCACACATACATACCCATATACCATAGTAGTCATTTGAGCTGTCCAGAATTCCCTTTCCTATTCACCTTCTAAATGTGTTAAATGAAACTCACTTGCAACAATAACATTTTTTTTAAAAAATCCAAAGATTTAAAAAAAAAAAAAAGTCTTCTTTTATTCATGCTAAATAGAGGTAAGGACTTCAGGGAAGTTTTTTTCCTTTTGTTATTTGATCACAGGCATTCTCTCTGTAAAACTCTTCAGAAGAACTTCTGCTTTTTGCAGCATAATGAAATGCATTTTACAAAGAAGGTTTTTGAGTTTGTGCCTCGGAGAGAAGCTGTACAACAGGTGTTCCTGCTTGCTTTGTTTACCTGAGCTGACTACTCACTGCTCAAAATCATATCCTTAAGAAAACAAATGATGGAGCATGTAAGCATTTGCCTGGAAAATTTGATATTAGCCTTGAAGCCCTTTCTTGTTAAAGCAGCAAAATGCTCCCATTGACTGGATTCAGGGTTCTGTTAGCACAGCTGTGAATACTTCAGGGAAGTGGGAGAAAGAGCCACAAATAAAGAATTAGCAATTACTATCTAGCTCATAATGAAACATACAGATATGTCCCAATCAACTTAATAATTCTCAGCCTGACCTGGGAAAGATAAAATAGTGGTATGTTAATGTAATAGTTCCTAATGGTTCTTTAGCATCTTCCAGCTGGGAATCTCATTTTTCAGTGTGATTAATGTCAGCCTCAAAAGAAAGCACAAGGTCAAAAATTACTCCAGGTTTATGAACTTAAACTCCAGACAAAATAGAACAATGATGAAATGAAATAGCTGAGGAGGAGAACAATCAATAACTCTTCTATCTTGTCAGAATTCAGCTCTGCAAAATTAATACCAGTTAAAAAATCATACAACACAGCAAGGGGTACTTGGGTGTACAAGGTTCTACAGATTTCTCTAAATATTGTTAATTTATAATACTGTGCATAGGAATTACTAGCTAAAGGCAGTAATTTTGAAACAAAAAGGGACCTTCAATAGATCCACAGGAATCCCTGAATTAGAGCTGTAACTGGAAGCACAAAGCCCAAAGCAATCAAGTATGAACACTGAAGGATAAGTTTTAAACTACACAAATATGATGAGAACCATGCCAATGTAAATAACAAGAGCAGCCACATCAAAATTTTGATGGATAAGACTATTAAGATGGTAAAGATTAACCAAATTACACATCTATGTTCAAAAACCAACCAGACTTCTGAGAAAAACAGACAGCAAGACATAACCTTACCAGAAGCTTCTGTTTATGCATTGATAGATACAGAACAGCTAAATAGCAAATGGAAGGAAACATTTGTGTTTTGTATTTTGTACCAGCTATACCCCCCTTAAAAAGCAAAACCAAAACCCTCATAGTGCTAGAGACCAGGAAACTAGGCTTCTCATAATAAGGGACTCATTTATCACCAGCAATGAACTGAAAATGGAAGCAGAGATGACTAAGAATTCATTGTGTCAGATTTACGTGTAGAAAGTTTCCCAAGTATATCATTGCTGACTGGGTCACAGCTTTAATACCACTGACCTAAAGTACAACACTGCAAGAGTGACAGCTCGAGAAAAGAAAAATTTCTTTATCAAGGCCTGTTTGTTTGTCCTACCTTCATTTAATGTGTTGGTGCAGCTGCTTTGGGCAGGAAATAAAAAATACTTCTGAAGCAACATTATACATCTCATGTGTTTCTAGCATGATTGGTTCCATATTGTTGGGGCCCTCAAGTGCCTCTAGCAGAGATCCTCAGCAAATTTAAACATGTCAAACTGGATAAAATCAGAAATAGATGCTTCATCCCTACAGGCTAGGATGACTGCTACCCAGCACTGAAATTCCAGCAAGGGAGATGATGCCCTGGCTTCTATCTGAGTGCTGCATGCTGCCAAGAAAATGTCCTTCAGCAACATCTTTACTGTCTGGTCAATGGGAAAGCTTAGAATCTGGTGAGGTCTCCAGTGGAAAAGTTTAGTTCTCTACAAAGAGCCTTTAAACCTGAATAGGTGGAGCAGAGTTTGGTATCTCACATAATTTCACAAGATCTAGGCACTGATAGTCACAGAGCCATTGCTCCAGACCTGTGTGAATAATTTATCAGTCACAAATGAGTTGTGAGGTGCCTCAGATCTCAGTGATACACCATTACTGCTACTGAATTTAAACAACTGCTTGCTCTATCTAAGGGTTGCTAGCTTGAAACTTCAGCATAATATGATACTAAAAATTTTTAAGTATATTCAAGATTATTCCAACTCGTATACTAAACTTCTACCATAAAACAGCACAATATGAGAAGGAATTTAATATTTTTACTGGCTCCAAGTTTATTTGTTTTAGTGGGAATATAAGTATGAAAATTATGGGAAAAGGAGAGAGGAGAACAATAGAAATGCACAAGAACTTTAGAAAAAGGAAAGCATATTTACTGTATTGAAGGCAATTAATCATATTTCCTTTTAGAAAGCCAGACTACAGAAGATTCCTGGAAAAGCACTGTAATTTCAGAAAGCGCTGGGTATGAAAAAAAGAGAGTAACACATTGGATCAAATAACACATCCAGCTAGAGACTGATCTGACACTGAACACTAGTTGGAAAGTTAAACAACAAAGAATGCTATAATTTTATATTTCAAATAGGAATAAAAAAAGTCTCAGAAAATACTGAGAAAATTTAAACTTTAAACCAAAAGAAACTACTGAGTTTACCCCATCATTTCTATTACTCAAGCTGTACAGTTTATACAACTCTACCAAAACTTGTATTGCTGTTCTAGAACTATAGAGTGACCATGGAGATGTGATTTAATCTTGAAAGCTCAACACTGGAGATAAATCAGCTGTAAGTGCACATAAATGCTCAAAACAGAACAGAAACTGAAGCATTAAGGAACTCAGTGAGAAAGACTTCACACCTGAAGTGAAGACTATTTCAAATGCCCTTCAGGAAAAGCTTCTGAAATTGTTAAACATTTTAGAATTTTTACTTTAGCTACAAAACACTGAGCAATAAAAACAGTAACTTTTTTAAAATTAGAAATAATATAATTAAACTCAATCTAAGATGTTTTCCTTATGGTTTTTATTTTTCCAAATAGCTATGATTTTGAAAATGCATTTAGTCTTAGAAGCGTGACACATGTAATATAAAGAAAGTTATGTTCAATGATGAAGGGAAAACTGGGTAAAAAAATCACAATAAATAAATAAAGTCTCCCATAAGCATTGACTGAAATGGTAACTAGTTTTACACTGATTAGCACTCATGCCTAAGAAGGCTCCCTAGGTACGTTCTTATTTAAGCTTTTCTCAGCTTGAAACTTGAACATAATTATGTGTGACTAGATTCAGGCTGAGTGTCTCAGGGTCCTGCCCTCCCCCAGTCATCCCAATCAAAGTCCTAGACAAAACCTTTCCCACTTTCCTTGAAGCCTCCCACCACAGGTATCTTTCTCAAGACCAAAAGAGAGAAGATGGTGTACAACGTAAACTTGTCTAATATGCAGACAAAATGCTGCATATTAGACAAGTTGCATAAAACTGCAACTCACATCCACTGGTTCAGGTATAGCTTTGAGACTCCTTCCTTCTTTATTTAATATGTTAATTAAATTAGCGAGTGAATTCAGAAAAGACTAGAGCTGAAGATCCAAGAGATGCTGACTGTGTGACAGCAGAATCCTTATTCTGTAAAAAGTGAGAATAAAGTAAAACAATTCCAAGCCCTTCCTAATGCCATTCAACTTATTTTATCAATATATATTTAATAATCTGAATTTGTGACATTAATAGAAATTTCATGTTTCTTAAATATGCATGATTAGCTAATTCTATTATTTAGATTCTTAAAATTGAAAACAAAGGCCATTCATAAGTAGAAAAAAATGCACTTGATTAAAAATGCTATAGGTACATGAAGATTTTTCTGATGATATACTATCAAGGAAAATTTAGTCGAATTTAAACTGGCCCCTCATTTATCATATCCTGTGGGCAAGTCAGTTAATAGCTATATTGATTCTCTTTTGTGTTCATTCTTATATACATCATCCAACCAAGGTGAAAACAACCATGAGATATTAATTTTAGAGAAAAATATTTAAATGATAAATGTTTGAAATTGCAGTTGAGGAACGATTATTATACAATGGATTTGCTGTTCCTAAATTATAGGATGTATAGATATAATCACACCAGGAAATATCCCATTAATAAACACTAGGAGATCCCTGGAAATGCTGTACTGGTAGGAACTAAAAGGGACTTGAACAGAATTGTATCAGCTGAGGATCTGACATGTTTTGAGCACCACTTTCACACAAAACTCGGGGATACTGCATTGCCTGGGAACCTTTGCTCAAAGTACAAAATGAAATTAATGCCAGTGTCTGAAGATTAGAAGAGGGAAAAATATTACATTTCTATGCACATCTGATTTCCCAGGCAACTTAAAAGGTGTTTGTTTTTTTGCTCCTGCTGAAAAGTAAAAAGCAGAGCACATGACTCCCATCCTAATGTTTGTCTGTTTTGAAGAAGGATGATAAATGAAAGAAAGGGAAATTACCTTCTTCCAAGGGCAGAAAGGGTGTACTGCACTTTGTGCAAATGGCTTGAATTTTTCTCTTTTTTTTTTTGTGTGTGTTTTGGTTTTTTTGTTTGGTTGGTTTTTTGTTTGTTTTTTTTGTTTTTGTTTCTGGGTGAAAAGGTATGGAGAAGACTGAACTAGTACACAACCAAAACACAGCTCAAAAAAATTGGATACTAGCCATTACTATTAACACAATGTGTCTTTTAAAAATTCTAGAGGTAGTATAACTTTTTTTCTTTAGCCTCCTCTTTACAAAATGTAACTATTCTCGTGCAACTGGTTTTCATTTTTCAACTTAACAGTCTAACTAATGATCAATCCTTCATTACTAGATTAATTTAATCAGTTATTATTTTATTCAATGTGTATTTAGAAAGTTGAATCTTTGCAAGGATCTTTCTGATATTTTCTTTATTTAAAAAACCTCTTTCTCAGCAGCAAACATTTCCCCAGCCAAGCCTGAAGACTCCTGGCATTTTTTTCAATGCTTCAAGTCAATGTTACAAGTTTTGTTAGGAGAAAATAAGACAAAGTTTAGGATGTATTTGTGTAAAAACTGTGTTCCCAGAGGCTTCCCTCAGCTGCCTTCAAGGTCAAGGGGAGCTGCAAGGTGGGGTTGAAGTTTGTCTTACAATCTTATTTAATCTCTTTGGAGAAAAGAGAAAGGGAGCAGAGAGAGCATACATTTGGTCCAGTTTGTGGCTCCTTTTAAGAAAACAATTGATTTCTTTAGTATTTTTATTAGTTGAAAAAGTGAAAACAGATATCTGAGGGGGAAAAACAAAACAAAACCCAACAACAACAACAAAAAACACAAAAAACCAAAACAAAATAAAACAAAACAACACAACAACCAAACCCCAAACCATATCTCCTGGTTGCAAGGACACTTGGTGAAATCTGTCTGCTGTCTCATGCAGTGCTCAGGCACAGGGCAAGGCTGGGCTTGGGAAGAGCCCCGAGTGCTGCAGCTGATGCTGGAGCCCACTGGGGTCAGGGAGGTGCCCCTGGGGAGAGCTTCCAGCTTCCAGGGGCCCTTTGGAGCTGAGCTACAGCTGCTGCTGCTGGCGGGGAGGAGATGGAATTATAGCGTGGAAAAGGGAGAAAAACAGAAAGTCTGAAGGGATGGAAACTCAAAGTTACGCTTTCATCCCCCTGATATTCTCAGGAATCCCTTTAGCGGGATGAAAGCCATCCCTTGTTAGTCTGATTCCTCTGTCTTTATGTTTTGCAGGCATCTACGGACAACAGAAATAAGTGGTAATGAGTAAGAATTGGAAACAGTACAGACTGCTGCCTGAGTCTCATTGAAATGAGTGTAGAAAGACACAGGCTCTTTCAACAAACCTCGTGACCACTTATTTTAGTGAACAGCAACAACTAATATGCAGTTATGATACAACACCCTCTTCAACTACCAACAAAAATCTTCTGCAAGTAAAAAAAATTTCCTGTATACTCTTACAGTCACAAAGCCGCAAACTTGAAACTTAGGAAATTGGAGAAGTGAAGCTGCAGGACTGATCTCACTACAAGTTCCCAAGGCATCTCTTAGTCACTAACCTCATGAGCCTTTCAGAGTGTTGTCCCAGTGCAGAGAACAGATAACAAGAAAGTGAAGTACATAATGTTTGAGGTGTATGGACACTGAATGATCAGGAATCAGACTTCTTTAAAACCATTTAATTCACAGACATCAGGGCTGACTGCTCTCAAAAAGTGAACTAATACATTTTCCTCAGAAGTCTGCAAGATGGAGAAGGCAGTGTTATCATCTCATTTTATTGGCTAGAGACAAGTTTTCTGAAGAGAGTTGCTCTCCAGATTTCTACATCCAAGGCTTCCAGCCCCATGTTTAGAAGCCGGTGGTGTTGGAGCTAATACGTGGAATAAAGGACAGCAGTGAATGTCCCAAAACCCTGATGATCTTTCAGAGCTTTCACTCTGCTGTCTGGTTGTACAAGGCTGACTAGTTTCAGTTTAACCTAGCTAGCCCAAGGCATCAAGCAAGCCAAAAGTATTATTAAAACTTAAATGGGGCCATCTCCTGGCTTCATGAACACTTCCAGGTCAATAAATAACTAGCTGATTAGCATTAAAAGGAGGAGCATTTCCAATTCTTATGAAAGGATCAGTAAGCATGTAATGAATTTTTTCCCATCCACTGACTGTATTTAATATAACAGTTAATCTGTAATATTCTGAATGAGACACAAGTTTAATGTCTGCTTTTTCAAAACACATTAAATGTTACATTCATTTTTAAAAAATCTAGGTTTATGTCTATATGAATAACCTGAAATCGAATATAAAATGCAGGTTCTGATTGTTGTCTTCTATTTTTCTCTCTTCCTCCTAGTCTTTTTCCCAGCAAAGCAAAATGCAAACCTTATTGCCATTTTTAAGTATGCATTTGAAAGACAATTGATTGCCCAGGCAAAGTTCTGTATGTGCCGCAGAAAATAAGGTTATGCTTACAAAAGTTCTTTTAATTTACCAGAAACAGTTTGTGATGGATTGCTTGGGAAGAAAACAAAGGGAAAATTTACTTTAGAGAATGCTCTGGCTCCTGGAATCAAGACAGCTTAAAGCAGAGGAAATCTTACGGAGTGACAGACATTTAGAAAGAAAGACTGCTAGCCTGGAAACCATCTCAGCTGCTTACTTTTGAAATCAAATATCTTAATCTGTCACTTTCTTGCTGAGTTACCATGACCAGATCAAAAGAACTCAAATTCAGACAGGTACTAATATGCCAGATATCTCTCAATCTATTCCTGAGCCTCTCTCTACCCCTTCTATCATATGGGAATAAAAGACTAATGATTATACAACTTGCACATTCATAGCAAATTGAAATGTGTCTTCATGCCTTTCCTATTGCTATAAATTAAATGTATACAATGGTTTGGTAAAAAGCTGGAAGTGTGTCAGTTATGAAGCATACATTTATCGAAGACATTTCTTAACCACTGAAAAGTTCAATACTTAAGAAGGTTAAGAATTGTGTAAGTACAATTCTTGTCTTACTACTCTTATACTTCAAAGAGGACATTGTATTTGTATTGTAATCATATCTCAGAAACATCATCTGCTGTACTCTAAAAAATAAATAGTTTTTGTGAGCCTAAATTTGCCACTACTTCTGAAACCGAGTGTTTTTATGAGTCTGTATAGATATTCACTGTTTTGTAAAATAATGATTTATCTCACGTAACACCATTCACATCTTAGAAACAACAACAGGAGTTTTCTTTAGCAAAAAGAGAAATATTAATATGTTAAGCATTCAAAACATTTTTTCTGCAATTCTCTTAAATGATTAGCAACAACTTAGTCTTACAAACTCTAGTTTCTTAGTATGAAACAATTAAGCTACAAAATAGAACTTTGCCTACCAAATATGAATACAAAATCTTAACAGATTAGGTTTTGTCATTACTATAAACTAGTGTCAAAATGGTTTCTGATATTTCTGTAGTACTGCAGAAGCCCCCAGAAGCATTTAAACATGATGTTTCACAACAGAACCATGATCCTGAAATGATACAAACCCGATATATCTTCATTCTTCCCAGTGTCTCATTGCACACAAACCCCACATTTGCAGAAACCTCATAAGCAGCTTCTAAGACTCTTGACTCTGGTTCTGCTAATTATGAAATGAACTGCAAAACGTGGGTGTTTTTTATTCTCTATTGCATAGAAGCACCTTGTCACCCACCAAACTGATTTATGGGATCATGCCTAGGAGAAGAAGGTACAACAGCTTGCTCTTTTGTAGTTTAAGTTAGTGATATTTTAGAAACAGCAAAAAGTCTAATTTGGAAAGAATAAATAACGTGGTCTAAATATTTTTACTTCCTGTAGCTGGGCTGGCTGCAGTGCACCCAGGTTAGTCTCAAGACAAAGAAGTTCAAACAAAAAAAATCTTGGCATCTGCAACTACCATATGGAGGGTCCATGCGTCATTGTTGTGTGATAAAATTATCTTCCAAATTTTTCCCAAGTTATTTAAAATGTATTGACATTATCCCAGCTCTTTTTCTTTCAAATCTGAGAGGAGGGGAATCACTCTATTTTTCAGTCCAGAAGCAGAGAAAAATTAATTTAGCTTGAAAAACTTCAGCTAAAGTATGAAATGGTTTTTACAGGCACAAAAACAACTTCTTTTTTAAGGCCTAATGTTGTGGGACTGTCCATGTCTCGAGGCTAATACTGTCTCCAAGCAGAGCTGAGTGTCCATCCTTTCTCATGGTTTGATGCTCCTGTTTCTAACCTTCATGGTTTGTTATCCAGGTGACCTTCCACCTTTGATCCTGGGAAGGCTATTAGTGGTGACACCAGCTTTGCCTCGGGAGCACGGCTGCAGGGCAGCAGTCCCAGGTGCACTATATAAAGGCACCTTATCATCATCATTCTGCAATTAATCATTGGGATATCAAAATACACTCAGCATGTGCATATATAAATATATTATAAATAAATACGTGTGAATATAAATAAAAATTGGCATTTAGGGGGGAGAAGTCAAGCTGAAGCCATTATGCTGCTGTGACCCAGTTTTATGCATGTATTGCCCACTTATCCTAATCCAAAATAGGATCTATGTGGGTACTTTGCTTCAAGCAAAATCTTGGTGCCATGACTGGGGAGTGTTCTTTAAACAAAGCTGTAAAAATCAATGACACAAACTTCTAGAAAAATTATCTGTGCGTTTCAGAAGCTCTTGTTGGATTGGGGTGTAACCCCAGCTCTTTTAATTATGAGCTAACATTTGAAAACTTGGGACAGGTTTGACTACATGTCAGGGAAACAATGCAATACCTGTCATATTTCGGACATTATTATAATAGCAATAATAAATAACATTCCAGATCCTGGAGCTGTTATAAAATTTTTTCATTGAGAAACAAACAAACAAAAAAGTATACATCTCTTTCATAGTAGTTCCCTCTGTTTCTTTCCTTCAAAGATTTGCATGGGTATCCTCTAAAAGATTTCTTTCAGGATAAAGGACTAAAAGGAAGGTTTCTATGGTGAAAATGGTTCACAAGTTAAATTTACTGTGTTAGATGCAGCTGTAAAATGAATATATTCTTGATGTAGCAATGCTGTATCTAGATACTAATTTGGAAACAATCCTAGAATCACACTTTTTTTTTATTCTATTTAAACCAGAATGAAAATGAAAGTATATGCCTAAGACAAGAAGAATAATAGCTATGAACATAAAAGGTCCAAAGAACATGCCAAAATACTGCGATTCTCAAAGCAAGTAAGACAAAACAGTATTGTTTTACCAAGCTTATGGAATTTGAAATATATGTTTCACACACAACACACCATGATTCAAAACAGCTGACCTATTCTGAAAGAGAGTCAAGGAAAGATTTTACTGACAATTGCAACTTAAAATGACTCCATTGTCAAAACTGTAACATGAACCAAAAGCCTCATCTTACAAAGTCTTTTGTCCTTTTTATAACGTGCTGTGGGAAGTCTCATTGACCTCATGGCTCTGCAGGTTAAGCTGGCAACTACATCTTCTCCTCTTTATAGCTGCTTTTGCCTGTGATCCAGTAAATGAAGAACTAAGAACTATCAAGCTCAAAACTCTGCATTTTCATTTGGATGCCAGTAATTATATAGAATCAAAAGAAGGAAATAATAGATAAAGAGAGGGGAGTCACAAGGAGATAAGAGGGAGGAAAAAAGTTTGGCTGAGAAATGAGCTCCAGCTGCTGACTCACAGAAACATTTCTCAATAAAGTTCATGAGGATGTTGCATAGAGATTCAGTTGGCGTGTATGACAGCTGAATAACCCATGGATTAAGAGTCACAGACACGGTTAACATCCTTCCTGAGCTTTAAAATTGTAATGATTATAAAGCATGAAAGTTTCCCTTTTTTTTTTTTTTTTAAACAAGAAAATTTATGGATTGTATTATACACACTTAAAGTCTCTAGGGACTTTCCATATCTATTTTGGCTGTTCGTATTACCCTTTGGTAATATTGTTATATAAATAATATAAAGAAAGGGGAAAAAACTCCAAACAACCTTTTTCCAGAATATTTTGGGAACTTAAGTAGTTAAAAATAAATATTAAGTCTGTGTAATAGATACCTTCCTCAGTACTGAGGGAAAGAAAAACTCTAAAAAAGTATAAAACCAGTCCCCAACTTTCTGTTCCGCATATTCCACTATTCCCAGCAACACAGGCAAAACCTTTCTTGTAATTACTCTATCATCATTCCTAATAAGTCTGCATCCCTGACAGCACCACAGTTTAAAAGCACCAGGACAACCATCAACATCCTTTGATACAGTCTTCATTTGCATCTAGTCATATGACAAGATGCATAAAATATTACAACTTCAGCACAATATTGAGTTCTATGCCTTAAAACAGCAGTTGAGCAGATACATTGTTCCTTTCAATAGGCCTTAGCCTTGCTAGACGAGGAGGAAAGTGCTGAGAAATTAATATTAGTTCTATGTTTCCATTTCCTGGTGTCTCTAAAAAGACAGACTTTGGAAATGGTTTGTAAATGCATTCATTTATTATTACATATTCACTAATAGACTTGTTCTGAGGAGTCCTATAATAGTGCAGTGCAGATTCCTCAGATTACGCAAAGAAATCAAAATATCTATTATATGCACTGTCTCTCATGTAAAATGATATGCCAACTTCCATAATGATTTCCTATTCTCGCTGTAGAAAAAACTGATATCTTTTAAACCTCCTAATTATAATAACAAATAAAAGACCCTTTTAGTAATAAGGACGGAAACTGGCTCAGAATCATTATAAAGAAAAGCCAGCTGAGGAGCCTGCTAGAAAACAATACTATGTATAATTGGTGTTTAATTATGCAGAATTAACAAATGGCAGCAGCACTGGTTGTGTTACTTGACCAGGGCTCTTTGCCAAGTCAACAAGCTGGTTTTAATGTAGGAAGTAACCCATCCACTTATCTGTGCCTTTGAGCAGGGCCCCGGCTGCTGTGTTCTCCGTCTGCGTTGCCAAAAACATTTAGCAGAAGAAAGAAATCTGTTGATTTGCTAAAGCAAGATAAATTTTGGTCATTGATATGGGTGAATGCACCAATAAGATCATAAAAAAGTTTTCTAAATATTTTATTCATCTGGTGCCAATGGTTTAGTAACACCATGAGAGCTCAAAATACTAATTAGTGTGAATTTGCAGGGTTGATACATTATACAATAGAATATCGAACATGTTTCTTTGAATATATTGCCTCCACTAACCCCTCCCCTCTCCATACACACATATTTGAATGTATTTAAAAACATGGTTAAATATTTATGTTCTCTAGAGCCTCATTACATAATTTTCTTCTATGGTAAGCAACTAATTTGCATTTTGGAACGAGCACAACTATGATGACATGTAGGAGAAATTCGTGGAAGGAATCTGCTGATGTGCCCACACTCACAAGTGACCCCGGTGATAAACGTGAGCACTGCCTCACCAGCAGCATTTACTGTTAAATGCAGATGAGGAAAACCTTTGGGGGAAGGAGAAGGCAACAGAAACTCCTGGAGATCCCCAAAAGCGTGTAGCAGCCTGCACATCCTGCTGAAGTTCTCTTTCACGTGTGGGTTTCTTTGGGGGTTGTCACCATAACTGTAACAGGAGCAGATGCATTGGCAAATGAATGAGAACCTTCAACCAGAATTGCATTGACACATATGTGTTTATGCTGTAGAGTTATACTGTTTGCAGGAAGGCATAAAACTTATTAAAAAAAATTGAAAACCTATGCAGAGAGAAGCAGAATTCGAGGTCTGATGGAACAAAAAATGCAGATTTAAACTAAACAATTGAGAAGGTCTCTGTCACCCAAACTACTCTACAGATTTGCATAGATTCAGGTTCACCTGGAGTTGGTATTATTAAATCCTAACTGATTTTCTCTTAGGTCAGACCAGGATTTAGCTTACTGCAAGATATGATGAGCTACTCTCATCTAAAACTCTGGGAGAAAGGTTAATTTTGCCTGATCTTTCTCATGAAGAGTCATCGCCACAGAGATCTGGTTGCAACTGAAGAAAAATTAAGAACAGAAAATTGGTCTTTGCTTTCAGTGCTTCTCAGGATGACAGAGTGCATGCAAACCCGAGACAGCAAACTGTGGAGCACAAAATGTGACACAGGACTAAATGGGATCCTCTTTTACATCTTTAAAAATAATGGGCTTTAGCATTCAATACTCATTTTAATACTCACCTTTACTAGCAAAGAACAGCAATTTTCTCTTTTTTGCTGTACTTTTCCAATGACATTCGACATCATAAAAATCAATTCTTAAATCCACAGCACGTTATGTTTGGAAAGTGAATGTTAAACAAAAATGCTCCTCCGTGTGTGCACATACATCAGTACACGACTTTACAAAGCTGAGCTATTTCCAATGCAAACACAAGTAAATCTGGACATCCTCATATATTCACTATTTTATAGGCCTAGTAAAACTTGATCAAAATCCACTTATACTTGTGGGGTGTGTGACTTAACCTTTAGGGTAGATTAATTAGATTAACAGACCACATACTGTAGATTCCAGCACTTCCTCAATGGCTATTAAATTACACAGAAGGAATTATGTTTTAAAGTCCTGCTTCCTTAAATCAAATTCCAACCGTCACCTTTCTCTCATTTATTAGACTGCAAAGCTCTTGTTCCTTTCCTAATAAAAACTGAACCTCTGTTAAATTCCATCCTTAGTACTTGACATTATTCATCATTTCTGTGCTTAGGATCAGATAACTACAGAACCTGATCTACAGATTGAGAACCTGAGACTCTACTGAGAATCTGGGTCTACACTGAGAAAATACACTTCATAACAGGTATTCTACCAAAGGAGTGAAAATGAGTCATAGAGTGGCAAAGTATTCTTACTTTTAAGTGACCAGTTTCAAAATGTTGTCCAGACAGTAAATGAAAATTCTATATGCTTTCCTAATATTCGCAGACACCAGTGAGCCTGGGGATTCCCATATGAGCAGAACATCCAGTATTTCTCAAAAAGCACCAGAGAAACTGTACTAACAACACAACAAGGTGAAGAACAGAGAAAAGGTCTTTCTTGCAGTAGCATCTACCTATAGACTGTTCCCAGGGTGTTAAAAACAGCATAACAATTAAGAAAATAAAGCTTTAAAAACTAACATCTGAGCTAAGATATCTGTTCTGAAATGGCTGTACAGCTGGGAGGAATATAATAATAGCAGTGCCAGGGAAGGCACTTCCCTTCAGCCTTCTGCACTCCTTTGATGCAAGAAGGGAGAAGAAGGTGGAATCCAAAGATCTGTGATGCAAGAACATCACTATGGTTATAAAATCTACTGCACACCTGCTGATGCACAGCCACATGCCAGCATGCTCCTGCTGTCAGTATTCCTAGAAACATTGAGAAATAATCTATGGAAGTCTATGGAAGGGTCTGCCATAGTGTATTTTTTAAGCTTTCAGGATGCCAACACCAGCTTTGAAGCAGTGCCACACAGTCCACCACTAAACACACAGGTGTGTGCCCAGCCCTGGACCCCATCAGTGCTCCAGGCACCCAGGACTGTCCCATAAGGACATCAGAAGTGCTTGTCATCATCATAACACGGCAGTCTTGTTCTTTTTCTGCAGCTCCTGTCTGGCTTGTGATTAATTTTACAGCACACTCCCTGCACACAGCTTTCTCACTGCATTTGCTGACGATGGAGCTCTCTCTGTGTTCCCCATGTTTCTGGAAGTGGGTGCTGGCAAATGCCTTTACAGACAGTACAGTTGCTTTAGCAGGCTAATCCATGGATCCCAATATCAGGCCAATTGTCTTTCAGGGTAGCAACTTACCCACAACTGTATTTCTCCAAATATATATAATTAGAGGCAGTCAATTCTGTTCTTCAGTAAATAGCAAAGCAGTCTTGGAAAAAAAGCTTGATGAATAAAGACAAAAGAATCCTTCACCTTTCTTTATAATGTACTAAAAGCCACCTACTTGTATACAATTTTAAGACAGAAATTTCATTCCATTCCTACCAGGCAGGCAGGAGACAAAGAATGTTTGGAACAATGGATGAAAAAGCAAATCCTGACAACCCTGCACTTGTGTGATCAGGTAGCAGAGCCCAGGAGGGGAGCCTGCTAAGGCAATTAAGAGCAGGTGACACTTGCCAAGAGAGACTTCAGTCTTTAGGCAGTTCATGTTGAGAGAGACTTTGACAGATCCTACAGAGCAGCCCAAAGCTGCCCCAAACTGCTCAGAACTTCTTCAGGACATTAATGGAGTCCCACTTATGGCATAAAGCGTGACAAGCTGTGAAGCTCTCTTACCACAATCATGGCAGTGCATAAAAACATTCTTTAAATAGTGTTATTTTATTCTATTGGACTTTTATGCCCTGCTGATGCTGACATCTCTGTGCTTTGCCCAGCAGGAAAAGGAAGTGTATATATTTTATATATTACTATCTATCCCTGCCATCCTAATTTCGATGCCACCTCCATAGTGATCTGAAGCACCTGAAGCAAAACTACAACTGGAAGAGCCTGTCCTCATTTATCAAGTACTTATCAGCTAGAGATAAGAGCTAAAATTGCATATCTAAAATAGGTGACATGATATTACACTGTAAATAATGCTAGAGGGTTTCTGCTTGCAAATGCTTACAGCTCTAAAACAGAAAAGAAGCAAATTAGAGAGGCTTAATTTGCTGTATTGCACAAGTTAGCAGTGGAGAGGGAAATAGTACCCAAAGCTTTATCTCCATTAACAAGACTTCATTTGCACAGCCAAAGGTCTTTGTAGAATCACATTTTGTAGTTTAGCAAAAAATCCCTTCCCAAAGAAAATTTTACCATGAATATTAGGGAAAAAGAATCCCAGGAAAACATCCTTCTCTTTTCCTTGCATCCATGAAAAATAAAATTCTTTAATGCCTTCATCTTCTCACTTAAGATAAGAAATCCGCACTCTGGACTCCATTTTTCTCCCATCTGATTACCATATTGAATCTGAGGGGGAAAAGGCACACAGTGAAAGATACATTCTTTGAATGAAAAAAGGAAAAATTCTTAGTGTCACAGATGGCTGTCAGGATGAAACGAAGCTTGTGTCTGCTGAGGGAATCAGACCTTAGTGTGAAATCTGAATAGAAAGGAGCATAGCAGAAGGCAACATTTCAAAAGGAATTCAGCACCAACTGGCATTGTGAGGGTTAATTTACTGCCAGGAACTGCTGGGCTTTTCATTCTCAGTAGACACACAATAGACAGCTCCCAAAAGTACCCATCATAATCACAGATGCTGGGGATTAATGCTAAAATGAAAGCTTCATGAATATTAAAAATATCAAAACTGCTAATGATGTAGCAGAGTTTGGAATAACAGCCAATCTGAAAATCTAAGAGTGTGCCATGCAGACATAGTGAGACACTGTCTTTTTAAAACTGATTAAACCTACTCAATTTGTAACAGAAAGAGGCTTATGCATATTAGGAGCTGAATTGAGTGCCAAACTTTACAAATTGCACTGGCTAATTACCATAATTAAGCTTTGGATTGAAGAAGAAAATTCCATTTATCTCAGAATGACTCAGTGGAACTTCAACAAAGAAGGCAAAGTACATCAGACGGTTTGGCCTTTTTTTTTTTTTTTTTAACCTAAGTGGTGTTTCAAAGGCAGTAGAGAAAAAAATAGAGTGACAACATAAAAATACTTTTCCTTGAAAAAATGAAAAAAAATCACTGTTCAAGGATTTGATTTTAGAGTTTGTTGTAAACACTCTACAAACTAATACACTAGTATTTGTCATGTTTTTCAAATAAAACTCAAAGAGAAGACACTAGGGAGGTGTTTGACCCACTGAACTCTCCTGCTGCTATGCTGGTCTCCTGTTTGCCCCTCATGCAGATGCAGAGAAGTTATCTTGAAGGACGAAATATCAACTAAATTTTGCTATAAACATTACATGTTATTGTATTACTCTGAGCTGGGCCCAAAGACTTCCCCTAATCTCAGACTGGATTCGGATCTTTTCTGTAAGGAAGGCTTAGTCTGCAAGCAATCACAGCACAGCTGTGAAAACTTTATTATAGGGCACAGAAAAATGTCTTGCTCAATTTCCTCTCCTAGCCCAATTTAGGAAAAAAATAGAACATGAAGGTCTTCCTTAAACTCACCTAGACTTTTAAGTCAAATATGTGAAACTATATGTGTGAAGCATAATGAAAACGAGAACACTGAGATACTGAGGGAGGATTAATCCTCCCACGTACAATGTGACTGACTTTTCACCCATCAGTTACTTCAGCTTTGTTTGTCTTTATCTAACTTTTGCTTTTATCATGATGTCTATACATTTTCACTTCTCTTTACAGATTGAATGCCTTGGGAAAAAATTATCTTGAAAAACTGCATGTAGAGGTTCATTTCTAGAAAAGAAGCTCGAAATGGGTAAAAAAAAAACAACCCAAAAACCCAAAAAACAACAAAGCAAATTAACCAGAACTGCATTTCATTCACTGTAGAATTCAGGACAGCTGTAATAGATCTACTATTCTGGACATGGTGTAAATACTTGTAAAAATAATTATGGATTGAAAGCATAGGTAAGCATATGACAAAAACCAGGCAAAATTAAAGAGATCTCCTTGTTTAAACATAATTTTATGCATCTAGTTCAGAAGGATCCTGGGGCCATCAGAACAGAACTCTGCAAAGGGAGACAAGAAACAATTTCAAATGCAGCTGGCTAAAAGTGAGATGTGTGACACCAGAGAAGTATCTTGTTATGCTTGGGGTATCAGCAGAGATGCTTGCTGGAGCACATTTTCATTAAAGAAACACTAAAATTACAAAAGAACATATTTATATAAAATATCTATAATAGATTATACTAGCAAATTTTAGTTCAGTATTTGCATCTATCAAGACCAATTCAAAATTTTAATGTGGTATTACTCATTTATGCAAACCACACAAAGCTTACAAAGTCTAATCTCATGTAACAACTAAGACACATAAATTACTACCACATTGACTTACTGTGGAACCAACAGATATTATATTAAACCACCAGATCATGGTTTCTTACAAAATAATCTTCCATCTATGTATGCCATGCCTGTCCCTCTTTTATGTGGTCCAACCAACTATGCCTGTCCCTCTTTTATGTGGTCCAACCAACTCTGAGATAGCCATCAGCTGAAATTCCCCACTATGCAGACTCATCACCCTGGCAGAAACACTACTCTTCATTCTGAATAATCAGAAAGCAGTCACTTCACATGCTCAAAATTAAGCTTCTGTTACTTTGTGTGGTGTCAGAAGAAAGAAAGACAAGTTATGGAGACCCTCTCATCATGAGGAATTTCCAGAATTGGGATATGCAAGCCATTATGCTGAAGATGCATGTGTGTGAGACGTTTGGTCTGTTACCAATTTTGTACATAGGAATATATCACACTCTTTGTATGAACTGGCAATGTACTCATCTGACATAGCAGAAATGAAAGCAGTAAAGGCATAAGAATCACGGATTTACTCCACTGTCATAATTAAAAGAGGAGGACACAAACATTAGTTACTAATGTACATCACAAAAAATATTATCTTTTCTCTTTTTTCATCATTATAAGAATATTCTTGTTCTTGTGTGGAGCTATTCCAGAAAGACAGGCAGCTGTCACTGGATGAAATAGAAAAAGTCACACTTTAAACTGTCCTAATATGATTATGTCTGATTCCTATTATATCAATCTTTTATCAGAGGCTCCATTTTCTCGTTTTTTCTCACTAGCCCTGTGTCCAATAGGGAGCTCAGTGGCCTGAAACTGCCCCAGCAGCTTGTGTCAGGCAAACCACTGAAATGCCCAAGCCCTGATTTTCACATCTTCCTCTGGCATGAGAGTTTTCTCTGCAATAGAATAAATTACTGATTGCATTCTAGAGACAAAAACATACTATTTCATTATTCAGACAAAAAGACAGTTTTTGACTGAATTGAAAAATTACCAGAAGTTCAGTACCTTGGGTTTAAAATGCCCATCACCTGAGATGTGTCCCTGCTTTACCTGGTCTTTTATTGGGTGGACCATTCCTTGAGTACCTGTGGCTAGAATAAAGTGTTTATTGATAGCATATAACTTAATTAAACAATCTCTGTGCTTCCTCAGAAAATTTTTTGTTGCGCTCACTTTAGGGCCAAGGAAAAATCTTTTTATTCATAGGTGTGTACAAGGTCTTAAAACACATCTCACTTTATGTTTACAGCCTTTCAACAAAAATACTTTTTTTGTTGAAAGATACCCTGCTGTAGGTGCTCCCTATTGTTTATTCAGATAATTAAATGTTAAGTTTTGAGTGACTGATTCTTCAGTTAATGATTCAAGGTTTCACATAGTCTGTTTCTTTACATTTGCCTGTTTGTTTCCAATTTTTGTCTAAACCAGCAAAACCACTTAAAATACTTTAATACAACCTATAATCTTGAGGAAGAGGCACAGCAAAGAAAAGCTACAGTTCCATCATGTATTATCTGCAGGAGAAAAAAAATCTTCAAAATATTTAAAATTAGCAAGGATACAAGAACTGTGTCTTGTTAAAACCACATTATTAAAGTAACTTAATTCAAATAGTTGTTATATATTTTCCTCTTCTAGAACTAAAATAAAGGTGTATGTACATGATTTTTAGAAAGTGCCAAGTTAAAAAAAGAAATAACCAAAACAGCCACAAACATAGTGGAGTCCTAAATATTAATGTTTCACCAGCTTAACAAAACATTAAGGATCTTTAGAGGCTATTATTACTCAAGAATTATTATACTTTATAAAATGTCTGTACTTTTTAGAATCACTTAGGATTTTCTTTAGTTTTATTTACATATAGACATGTCCAGTGATGGTGGGCCAAAATCTTCAAGCCTTGCTTTGGTGTTCAGAATAAAGGTGCTGAAGAACCAACTCTTGCTTTTTCAAAGGGCTCAAAGAACCTGAAATATGTCTTCCATAAAAGCTTTCATTCTTGTGTTAGCCTAGAAGGAACATGGCAATTCTACCACCTGATATTAATGAGGCTCTGGAAATCTTCCAAAAATTTTACTATAGAATTGAACGGTTGGATGTTAACCTGTCAGCACAGTAAAACACAGACACAGAGGTTTTAAAATTCTTGCTTATTTTTAAAGTATTTCCAGATATAGAATAGAAAAAAAAGTCACTCAAGCCACCTTGAAACTTTAGTATGAAAAAGTGTAGACATGATCTAAAATATACATGTAATGATCTTTAGAGGGAGAAATTTGAGAAATACCCTCAAAGAGTGGAGTAGAATTTAGAAGAGAACATATCTTTATATTGAACTGCAGACTATAAATATGCTGAAATGTCATTTATTCTGAATCTTATGAATAGAATAGTGGACCCAAATACTCGAAGAATTAAGGAATATATTGCCTATCACCTGTAGGTTACTGGTTCAAATTCTGTCAGTTAAATGGTGGCAGAAAGTCAATACAAGGCAGGGGCTGTTCCATGAATTCCATGTGAATCAGGTAAATAGTCCAAGAGCAGATCCTGGTACTGTACAATTCCTGACGAGTAACAGCTGCCACTTGTAGGAAAATGGTGAAACTGGACTAAGACCCGTGCTATGAAAATATGCATTTGGAAGCAGGGTCTGCACATCCTTTATGCTGTAGGTTCCAAAACCCATTTACCTTCAGCTGCTGTTAATGTGGCATGAACACATACACAAAATCAATATCACCACGCACCATAATCCAGAACTCTGCAGAGATCGCTTTTGCTGCCCAGGGAAATGCATTAACTTCACAGAAATGTTCACTTCAATGAATGGCATTCACCAAGGCTCTTTCTTGCAGAGTAATTAATGAAAATTATAATTTCAGAAAGGCTATATTGGTGCTAGATGACTATTATACTGATAAAAATATAAAAACAATGCAAAGATAACTTCATTAGCGTTTTTAATTCTAATACAGCTCTGATTTATACTAATATGGTTTTTAAAACTTAAAAAAACTAGAATCTTCACTAAGTTTTTTTTTGAATGTTGAGAAAAAGAGGAAGGAAGAAAAGGCATGAAGATGAAAGATGACAGTCTGACTTTTTTTTTTATGAGCTGATTATTAGCAGCAATTTTCTGATTTTAAGATAAAATTTTTCATTCTAGAAGTTCATTTCTGGTATATTTCAATGAATTACAAGTTTCAAGTTAGTTTCACTCCCAGGAACCCCAAAGTAAAACTTTTTTGATGCTGGTGGGGCCAGAGCCTTGGGGAATATGTCATGGAAGCAAATTCACTGGTGCTGTTAATCAAGCTGCTCTCTAAATTTAATTTCCCATGCTGGCCAGAGTTTTTTAGAAAATAGGAAAGCCAGCTATTTACCACCTACACTGCAGATAATGCAAAGGATTCTCCTAATACCATCTGGAAGCACAGTTAAAAACTTAAATTATTTAAATCATCAGAATTTAAAAGACATATTTTTGGAACAGATTTGAGTGGCCCCCAGAGGAAAAAAAAAAAGAATTAAAATTAATAGGTCCAAATAAAAAAATAATTTGGAAAAATGAATTACATTATCAATGGTTTTATTCATACTGCACACATCATTGTCCTCTTAATGCCGTATTTTCACTTTTAAATTGTCTCAAATTTGTATAAAATACTGTTTCTTTCAGAATCTCAATCACATGACAAATATAACCCAATTTTCCACTAATTCAAGGCAACAGCTTTTATGATGTGCATTTTTAAAAGAACCTCAGATATTTACTCAGTGAAAATCCTTTTAAGTTACTCCTTTACAGCAAATCTAGCTGCTTCTATGCAAATTTTCTATCTCTTCCACAAGTTATATTTTCTATTAGTTCAAAGACACAAAAATGAACCTCTGCTATATTTTTATCATTGAACTTCTTCCACTGGGGTTGAGCTGCAGTTTTACCCAAACAACTTTTTGTACTACAAAGAGAAGCTAAGTAGCTTTATCTTGGTTATAGCATAGGAGAAATGCTTTGAAGGAGCTGAGGAATACTTGCAATGCATTTAAAATGATAATGCAAAATACTTGGAATATTTAGGAAAAACCTCATAAAACCAAATCGAGCAACATGCCCCTTCCACAAACACTTTGTTTTGTGAAGGACAACCTAATTTGTAATACCCTGTGAATTCAATGTGTATATATTTAGCAAAACTTCTTTTCAAACCACAAAAAATTGCAGATATCTGTACCAAGGCTGACTACTATTCTCCAAGAGTGGACAGTAATATTAAACACCTGCTTTTACAGCCTTCTGGATGAATATGGCTGCTTCTGACAGTCAAGTACTGGAACTAAACCATCAAATTACAAACCCAGTTAATCTCGGGAGGAACAGAAGAGAGGGAGAGAGAGGAAAAGGATACAAATGCTTATCTGTGCGTAAGTAAGTGATAAATCATGGAGCACAACATTATTTCCTGGCATCTTTTTATCATGTGGCTAGAGACTGATGAAATACAGGACCAGGCATAGTAAATCTGAAAGCTGATTCTATCAAGCCCAGATTTCTGTCTTTGCTGGCTGTTCAGAGAGCTAAAATATGCCTGATCTATTTGACAGTGAAGAGATGCAAGAAGACTTCTTATAATCCATTTGCAGTTGGAAGAATGAGTTAACTTTTTTATTTAAGAGAAAAGCCTAAAAAGAAAAGAAGCTATAAAGAAACTAAATAGATTGCACATGAGAGAGACACTGAGCATTTCAGCAACTGTTGGTGATAGGAGTCCCAAACAACTTGGAGTGGAAATCACTGCCACATGTTAAATGTATTTAGGATGTGATGTAGAAGGGCAAGATTAGTACCAAAATTCCAAATATGTGTGGGGAAGGAGATAACCCCTAAGGATTTCCAGCTCCACATAATAAAGGTGAAACTGCTCTGCTCAGGTTTCTCCAGGCTGGCTGCAGTTACATCTGTGTTGCTATTCCCACCACTGGTTCCACATGCAGCTGCACCAAAACCTAAACGTGAGGAGAACCCAAGAACCCATCTGTGTTTAGCACAATATTGCCACAGGCACTGGAGTGGCAAACATGCAAATGAGATGATTAATCAGGAGCTAATTATGCTTGGGTTACTCTTTCTGTTACAGGCCTGCTTTGATAGCAAGATTAGGTACTATACATAGGAACAGGTCGTAGGGGAAAATGCTACAGTACCCTGTGAGACTGTTTAAAACCCTTTACAAGCTCATTTTTCTGTAATGTTTAGATGAATGCTTTGTTTATGAGAATAGGTTTATAGGTCATGAACTAAGTGAATCTTGACAGTGAGAAGCAAGTCTATAAAATACTGATTTGCAAAATAAAAGTTTAACATGGCCCCTTCCAGCTGAGGTAATACCCTGCCATGTAGTACAATCTATTTACAAATTTCCTGCAAGGACTTTTTCCTCAAATTCAGTGATTCTCAAATCTTTCCATCTTTTAGAACTCTGCTTCTGAAAAAAAAATTGTAGGAGTCACTAAAGGAAGGATAAAAATAAATTCATAAAAAAGGATGGAATTACCATCTTCACTAACTGTACAAAACATCTTGGTTATAAATTCAGATGGGTTAAGTCAAAAAGCAATAAATCTGTAGCAGTTAAGCTGCAGAGTAATAAGCAAAATTTTTGTGCCCAGAGCATAAATATAAGGCACTGGAGGATTTCTATCTGCAGTTTTGAGAAAAATTGCACTAGAGGACTTCCAGTGATATCCCTGGCTGTGACTCATGGATCAGCAATCCTCTGGCTTATTGACTGTCCTGAGTCCCTGGTGGCTCCTCTGCAAGCAGCAGGAGCTGCTGCACTTTGGGATTGGCTTATTCTGCTGTACTGTACTGAATCTAAGTACATTCTCAAGATGTGTTATTCCTCTATTAAACAGCATTCAGAGCTTGGATGGCATTTAATATTAATTTCTGTAAACTGTTTAATTCCCTGCATTTTACATGCACACATTTCCTACTTTTGAGCTTTTATAGGCTATGGGTGTAGACTCAGGAATCAGTGGAACAACATACATGTGAGAGCTAATTCACAAGACAAAGACTTCACTGCTTAGTTGCACTGAGGACAGTAAATCTTTATGGACTCCATCCTGTGTTGTCTCTATCGGTTAAGGCCATTTTCCCTGCTGAGAAGATTTAGTGCACTTTGCTGTGAGGGCAGAGTGCCCAAGGAGGAAGCAGACTTTCACAGATGTCAAACACAATAGCCTGTTAACAGGTGAGAGTTACACCATGATTAGGATCACAATAGTAGAGGTTCCTATTTCTGGAGGGACTATTAAATGCCCCAGGATCCATTATTTATACCAAAAATATTTATACATGCACAAGTATCGTGTTCAGCTTTGCCCTCCTGGAGGGCCTGGCTTTGCAGAGCTAACTGAGCTGAGGCACAGGGATTTCAGCACAGCACATCCATCCCTCACTGCTCAGGCACCTGAAACCCTCCATGCTTTCAGTGAAAGTTTTGTCAAGAAAATGAGGGTGAGATGGATACACCTAATATATATATTTTCCTCTGCAGGGACCTTCTGTGTCTTGACTGTGTAGTGAGATCCCTGTGAAAGGTGTTTAAGAAGGGATGTGTGATTGCTGCACTCTGGCACTCACACAAAGGCAGCCTGTGCAGGTTAACTACAAACCTGCACATTTTATTTCATTTATTTATTTATTTTATTTCTCTTAAACACTTCAGCATGCCCTTTCTCCTGTTGCTCACTGATGTGGCCAATTACACCTCTGCTGAAAAGCTCTGCCAGTGATTTTCCACTGGGCTAGTTCAGAGACTGGATGCTACCTGCAAACATCACTCAGTTTGGAACCTAGCTAATTCCAGCTGGGTTTTGGAACCCCACATTTAGTGTGGATCAGGCCTAATTTAAAAAAAAAAAAAAAACCAAACAAAAAACAAACAACTGAACTAGGCAGAGCAGCAGTAACAACCTTTCTTGTGAAAACTCTCATGGCAGCTGTCTGGCTTTAGGAGTCATTCAGTGCCTGGAATGACTGGATCTGTCTCAGCTGTGGCTGGGATAAGGCTGGTGATCCACTGGATCCTTGCATGCTAAATAAGCTCCTTTAAATTCAGAAGCTCTTCAGTCCTTTCACCTGAGCACCTAGGCATTAGCCTGTTTTCCACAGAATGTTACATGAATTAGGGAGGTGAAGAGACACTGAAATCATGGTAAAATTCAGAGCTTTTGTTAAGGAAGAAGCTCTTGAGCCTCCCAGATGCTCATTGGCACCTTTGAAACAATACTAACTATCAACCAACAGAAAAAGAAAAATAGCAACCAAAGATAAAAACATTGTTTCTCCAAAATATTGTTCAGTGTTTTGTTATCAACTGTGGTGTTTTGTTTTTTTCTTTTTTTACATGAGCTCCCAGTTGTATCTATGAAGTGACTATCTGCTTTTCCTTTTTCCTGTCATTCACCCACATGTGTAGGACTCTTTTTCCTTAGGAGAATAACAATCTATTGACAAAAACAAGTAACTTTTGGTTCATCATGGCTGTAATTCTGAAAGAAAAACTGCTCTCTGTGAAGATACTTCCCACAAGATGTGTTAAAAGTCGACTGAAAAAAATAAGATTAAAGAATGACAATTAAATGATCATGTTAAGTGAGGTTTTATAAGCTCAAGTTTTGCCAAGAGTGCAAAATGCATACTGGGAAAACACAATAGAACACAGGATTCTATTTTGTATTATAACTTCTTAAAACAGTTTTACAGAAAACCAGAATCCCACCACATTTAGACCAAAACTAGGTGATTATGCTAAAGCACTACACAGGTGAAATCAGGAGGTTTTGTTTTTCACCAACATAAATCAATAGGGCATTTCAAAAGACTTAGCTCAATTTTTCTGCCTAAATTAAGTAAAAGTAGTTCATATCTTTTCAGAGTGCCAAATCAGCCAAAAGGATAAAAGTTTTTATAGTCATAAGTAATCCCAGAAAATAAAAGGCTTAAAGTTTACCTTTCTTCTCACTGACGCTGTATAAATTATACTACTTTTAAAATGTGGTGCATTACACATATTCTTCTTTATCCAGAAATCTTTTCAGATTAATTCTCAATATAGCAATTCACAGTGCATACATTAGGATTTCAGGTTCAGTTAATGAATAGTAATGATGTGATTAAAATGACTGTAAAATAATTTAATTAAAGCTTTTAGGTGATCTCTAGAAGCTGCACAAAAGCACTTAGAAAGCATTCAAGCCACAAATATGTTCCTGAAAAACATACCAATATACTATTTTAATTTAATTTCTTGGCTATTAAAGAAAACAGCATAAAACTCCCCATACCATTTGTGCTTAGTTTGCTTTCAAATGCAACTTTCATGAGATATATGTGAAGCTGATACAAATAAAATATAGAAATAGCAGAGAAATAACAAATATTGCCAACACTCTAGTAATATTTTCCTGTGAGTGGATGGTGACAACAAAATGTGGGCACATTTTTTAAATGAAAATAGTTAAATTTATCAGTATTGTTAGCTTAAATAGTGAAATAGTTACCAGACTGAAGAGAGGTGTTGGAGAAGTGGTAATGAGGCAGCTCCATGAACAACTGACTGCCGTAATATGGTTATTGATTCTTAGCAGGCTGAAATTATGTAGAAATAGGTAGAAATAGAACTGAAACCACACCAATATAGCAGCCCAGGGAAGATTGCCTTCAAGTGATTTTTATTCTTTTTTTTTTTTTTTTTTTTTTTTTTTTTTTAATTTTTTATGGTGCTTTTTGTTTTTTTACAAAA
>VXBI01013785.1:1815444-1826714 GCA_013397375.1 Toxostoma redivivum
TTTTTTTTTAGCTAGCATTTTAAGCAGCTTCTGGTACTTTAACTAAAGTATACTGTCGATTTGCCTGTGAATTTTAGCAAACTGGACAGAATGCTCCATTTGATGTCAGAGGCCCCAAAGGAAAAATTGGCATTTTTTCACCCTTTTACAAGGATTAGAGCTTAGGTCTTCCCTGCACAACCTGTTATGTACTGTTTACAATGTGCAAATCACAAGTGGAAATCTGTGAAACGCTTGCTGGTGCTTTTCTCAGCTTGGGGAGCATCTGATGCTCAGCCATGTCATTCACTCCCTCTCATGCAATTCTGTTTGCTCCAGGATCTCAGCATTTAGTGGCTGAGCAGCAGCCAATGTACTGTGCACGGAATGTAGTACATCAGTGATCACAGTTTTGTTTTCTCTCTTACAACTGGATTTTAATAAAGGAAAATGGATACAATCCTTAGGTCATCGAGTATAGCCCCCTGGTATTACAGGCAACCTTATGTAAACTGATCAAGCTCCCTGAAATCTGTAATATTTTTATGACCTTCAGAGATGGCAGCAGTGTATTTATTTATTTCCTTTCTTTTAAACACTGCATGAGCTCTTCCGATCTTTTGCTATTGCCAAAGACTTACCTCCACCCTGCAACAAACACAACAGAATTTAAGAAAAAAAAAGTAACAAATGTACTAAAAAACAGCTGTCTCAAAGTTAATGAAATACATTTGTGTGCTGAAAAAAAAATCTAATATCAAGCTATATGAATATTTCTTGAAAAATATTTTTAAAAATTACACACCTATAATCACAAACTCATATTGAAATATTAATTTTTATAAGAAATGTACCATTCCAAGGTGCAGTTACCAATATAATTAGGAATAGGGTTGAACAGTCAAAATTAATTCAAAGCATTTGTGAAGCTGAAGTAGCTCAAAGATTCCAAGACTTGCCAAAAATCCAGTTTGATTTGATTTTATCTAATATGTGGAATTATCCCTACTGAAGCCAGAAGACAAAGGATAAACAGCACATTGCACAGCAGAGTGATTCAGCATCAGAAGAAGACCCTAATGAGACACAATTATAAGCTACATCTGGAAAATTCATCTCTCATGTAGAATTTAAATTTGAATGTATTGATATTATCTTGGAAGACAAATCTACAAATTTGTTTAAGACCAGGGAACAGGAGTGGTAGAAGGTATTTCTGAACAAAGGCTAAATAAGAACATTGGGGGGAAAAAAGGAAGGACAATTGAAACAAAACATAGACTTTTTCTATGGGCAACAAAGAACTGATAATTATTGGCCGTAGCACATCAGATGTTCTTTCAATACATTGAATAGAACATTAAGTTATATTTTCAGATCACACTTCTGTGTTGTTTAGAAAGCTGTCTGAAGTAAAGCAAACACCTGCTGTACTCATATTTGCAGAACAACAGCTTTATTTGTGGTCTCATGAAATACCACATATCTTGCCGATGATGGAAAAATGCCCAAACTTCTTGCTCAAAGGCAAGCTGAAAAATCAGGACTTTGGAGCAGAAAATGTGCAATGAAATGGTTAGGTTCAAATTATGACTTTAGCAAGCACATGCTCAGTTTTCAGTAAGTGGGATCTGCTCAGGCTTTTCTGAGCTGTGAGGTAATTAGTTACATATTGTAGCCTTGTCCAAACAGACTGACCTGAGGAGTGAAAGGGTCCCAGACCTGGCACCTGACAGCAGGGGAAGGGGTGGTGCAGCCTGGGGAACAACATCTGTGCTGTGTATGCTTACCAAGACCAGCTTCAGAGACAAATCCAGAGGATCAAGCTCGATTTTTTGGCAAAGATTGTGATGCTGCACCAGGGAGAGGAAGACATTTGACCTGGTGGCTGTTACTGTCAATCTCTGGGCTTGGAAAAAACACAGTGCAGCAGCAGTAGCAGCAGCATCCTTTCCTTTGCTCTTAGTTTTTTGTTGTACTGCATCTCAGTCATTCATATGCCTGGGAAGTGATGGGAGCATGAACATTTACAGCCACCTTTACCTGGAGCCCTCAATCCATCCAAAAGCAATAGTCAGGAGTGCAAGAGAGCATGCTGAGCCATCTCATAGGAGCTCCAGATCTGTCACTAATATCAAGCACTCCAGACATATTTAATAACTAAGTTATAATAGCCTTACTTGTATGGTTCTAAAGCTGTGGAGACCACTTTAAAAGAAAAAAAAAAAGAAAATTGTGTGAAAACAGGGACCAACAGCCAAATTCAGACCATTGCAGCTCTTGAAATATCAGCTTCAGCTTTTATTGAGAAACACAGATATCTCACCCAGCAATCGGGCTGTATTTGTTTTGCAATTTGAGTGAGTCAGACACATAAATATTTGAGTTTTAATTCAATTGCCTCTCCTGCGGTCGATGAGTCACTACTACTCTGATATCTGAGGAGTCTCACTAGGGGAGGTCCTGGAAATGTGTTATGACTCCCAAGTGGGTTCCAGCCAGAAAGTCTGTGAGCTGTACTTTTAAAATGTATAAACTTATTTTCCTTTCAAACGCTCAAAATATATGTAATGAAGTAAAATGTGTTTGCTTCCTGGATAGCAAACAATCTTGCAGCCAGAAAAAATGTTTACTTTGTAAACACTGTTTTCTTCACAGAAAACTGTTTCAGCAAGAGGTTCCATGATGAAAAACAGTTTAGGTCATAAAAGACCTAAAAGAAATAGAAAGTGTAATACTTTTCCTTCTCTCTAAACTCCTGAAATTAACTTAGAAGAACTTACAGTCACTCTAATATGCTAAAAATATAGAACACACTTTATACAAATGGATGATGCAAGAGAATCTCAAAAAGCCTTTGCTCAAATAGGGAATATTATGAATATTTCCATACACAAGCTGCAAGAGAAGACTAATTGCAAACTAAAAAGCTAAATTCCATTGGCATACACTTTACAAATCAAGTGGGGAAGTCATCTGTGACTGAGAAATAAAATTAATTAATGGAAAGTTAAAAGAGGCGCACCCCATTTTTTCTATACAGCACTGTAATATTCCCATAACCTTCTTGAGCCACCTCACCACCACTTTACACAAAATGGGCCATCCTTTATTCACTTCTGACAGTGCCTGGTTTGACTAAAAGTGGATATATTTACAGTCCATACCAAAGAAGCAGGTAATCACTGAATTTAGTTCTGCTCTGAATTCAGGAGAATGTATTTGTTCCAACCATGGGGGTACAGGTGAGAGAATAACCATGATGGAGCTCAACAGGTCCAAAACAACGACACTGGCTAAGCAAAACACAAATCTTCATGGCTCTCCTGGCCTTGTGAGCCTTGCAGCCCCTCAAACTCCTGACCCTATCTGAGAACCAAGCAGCCACTTGACAGATAAAAAGTAAACCTGCTGCAGATGTCCTTACACAGACCAAACCCCCCAGGCCTCCAGCTGCACGTTATGGAGCCTGTGCAAATGAGCTCCCCATGGTCCGTGTCTGACAGCTCCCAGTCCCCAGAAAGGTTCTTCTCACACCTTGTGGGTGTGGCCCAAAGCAACATAACTGCACATCTGTTAGCATGGAAATATTAGGTGTGAGCACAGGATTATTAAATCTTCCCCCACCAATAAGCATCTGTTGTTATACCCACTAACCAAACTCTGTATTTGTTTGACATTCAAGGACATGCACATACATGCTCCATGTACTTGGCCCCCAAAATAGGGACAAAGCCCTTTGGTTTGCACCTCACTAATATTTTGAAATTAGGATTGGTGTTTACACAAAGGCCAGGCTGTCACAAATTGGTTTTGTGGCAGCTCAGATGGGTGTCATGATCTAATGCCACATATTTATGGAAGCACTGTTTTCATTTCTCAGTAGTGATAACCCAGGAAACACCCAAACCTCCCCTGTTTTTACAGAATGCAAAAGCCCATTTTACTATACATATATCAAGCCTTGCACATTCTTCTTCACTTTTCTTTTCCTCCTGCCAACCTGTATTAATGAGGTGGTAGATATAGGAAGGAAATTGCATACTGCCTACAAATGTTATTTCAGAATAAGGATTCCAATAAGAACTTGGAATAAAATGTGCCCCACATGCTTCAGCTTAAACTCATCTCTTTTCTCTAATGGTTGTTAGATTGGCTTCTCTTTTTCACTTTGCAATAAGCATATCAATTTTCTGGACGCTACAGGACTTTTATATCATGTTTTGTTCCTAACCATTTCATCCACCTTCCATCAATTGCATTTTTCTGAGGTACTGATGGGGAGCAGCCACTTTCCTGAACACAAGGAGAGGGAAATATATGCCATGGGTAATTTAATGGACAGGGAACGACATCATGCCACCAGTGCCTAAAATTTAGCTGTTAACTGTGGGTGCTGCAGGGCTGCTTTTTATCATGAGTGTCAAATTTTCAAGAATTTTACCACAGAATGCCTTTAATGTTGGTTACAGTTTTCAGTTCTGGAAAGCATCAGTGGGATGAAGGGCAATGTATCCCTCCCCAAGTACAGGGATTTGTCTTTCAAAGCTGGAGCTATTATGCATGATGGGCTGTAGTTCACCAACAATCAAGATGTCACAGAACTACAAAGCATTTCTTTCCTTGCATGTCACATAAGTAAGACAAAATTGAATTTTAAGCTAAATAATTAGTTTAATTTTTTTTTCTTTCACTAATTTAATGTTCAGGTCCTGATGGTGACTTCCAACTAAAGAAATTAAGTGACATCATTTCATCAGTTGAGACCTATAAAATCTTGTCCTCCATGCTCATACAAGAAAGCCCAAAACATTTGAGTTCAGATAATCACAACTATGCTACAATTGCCTCTAAAAATGTACTTTTATTCATTGGAAATACAGGTCCAGAGTATTATCATGCATGAATTAACCCTTTCCCAAAAATAATTGCAGACACTGTCCCACTTAAAATAACAAAGTAACTAGTTTATTAACTAAATATCCAAATTAAAATGGTAGGAAAAAAGTATTTGAGTATGACTTATTACCACTGTAGCAAGAGTAGGGATTTTACATGCATTAATTTGGCAAGATTTGACATACAGTAGTTGCATTTTCCCAAAGGGAGAGCCAAAATCTGGCCAGATCTGTCATGGTTTTGTAAGTGTGCCAGATACGACACAGAATAGATGTGATTAATTATCTGAAGAATTATACGTGTGCGTATTTCCATGAAACAGCCACAATCCCCCTTATACAAATTCCACCAACAGCCATCTTGCTGGGCAATCAGAGAAATCTCACAGAAGCAGTAAAGTTCTACCATATACTAAAACCCCAAAAAACACCCAAACCCAAGCCAAAATCAAAAAGGAATAAAAAAATATTAAAAAAAAAACAAACCAAAATTTACTGGCATTTATTTCTCATTACAGAGTGAATTTTAAATTGCTTCCTCGTTCACTTTCTCTTTGTTTTCCAACATAAAACTATGCATAAGAAGCAGCTTGAACATTTGAAATCCAAGTAAAAATGTGTGTTTCAACAGTTTATTAAGAAGGAAACATTTTAATTGGAAACTGCTGCTTAAGTGTTTTGTTTTTTTTAAATCTCTCCTTTCCATACCAACTACAATAATTGAAAATACTTTTCCCCACCTATTTTTTGTTGTTTCTAGGAAAGGAATACAATAACTTTCCAAACTGAGCTTCAGAAATAATTGTCATAATGAATCATGAAGATTACAACAAATAAGTTTAAAGATTGCATTTTAGTAGATGTGACATCTAAACACTATGTGTGTATGTTTGGGTATACATATACATACACACTCTATATTGTTAGATAATAATTTCCAATTAAGCTGGAGTTACAGGAAAACAGTATTTTAGACATGTTATCGTGCAGCCTCAGTGTTACTGTGACTGTATAGGAATTCCAGAATTCCTTAGGCACAGTTCTGATTTTTATGCCTTGGGGAAGACATAAAACAATTGTTTTATGGTCAGTCAGTGAAGTCTTTAGAAGGCCCTGCTGGGGAAACTGCTACTGCCATCTGTAGTGAAACTGTATAGGCATAACTAAAATGGAGCACAAGATATTCTTCCTTCATAAACTCAGACCTGCTGGAGTAATTCCTGTGAACAGCCACCTGCTCCTACAAGCCATTTGTTCCATTTGTAAAATGGATGTTAGCTCCATTTTAACTTCTAAATGGGAAATTCATGATGTTGGCTGACCACACAGCATTTCAATGCTTCTACTCTTCAAAATAATAACACATCATTTAGCTGTCATCTATCTTAGATGGTACCATAGAAACATTCAAACTTCAAGACACAAGAACACAAGACAAAAGGATATTAGAAAGAGAGATTTTGTTGATTTTTTTGACCCAAACACTGTAAAGTTGCCCATATCCCACCTCCCTGGTCACCTCACAGCCTTTGAAGCTGTAAGAACAGCCAGCAGCCACAGCAGACATGAAGGCTTATCCTTAGCTATTCCAGACAGATCAACCACTAAAGTTTGGCATTTCCCCCTTGGGGAATGACATCATCACACTGCCTTGAGAAGCCACCAGTTGTTTCCATCAGGCAGCGTGAGCCTGCCACTTTGGACCCGCGCTTCAGCTGTCTCCGTGCCGAGCTGCATCCCTACAGCTCCTCTCACAAACTGCTGGAGTTGTGCTCTGAAGTGGAAAAGCAAAACACACTTGAGACAGGTAAATTGCATAAGTTGCATTTAGTTTTGCTTCCTTCTGGATGTGCAACAGATGTCAGAGAACGTCTGGGAATGTTAAGAGGGAATTTTCTGGCTAAGTACTACAGTCAATGTGTAAAGTAAATCTGCATCAAGGTAGGAGAATTATGGAGGAGAAAGGAGCAGGATAATGTGTAGTTCATATCTGCAATGGCAATCCTCATCTGCTGTGGAGTTCTTCTGGGATTGCAGGTCAAAAGTGAAGTCTAGCACTTCCAACCAGTCCCAAATGGATCACAGGACCTGGAAACATTGTTGGGCCTAAGAGTGCCAAGTCTTGGCACTCACTCCTTAGGCCAGTGTGCCAATGGCACTTCAGTGACAACATGGAAACAAAGATCATGACCATTTTTTGTCTCCAGTCAAATAAAAGTGAAATTCCTCATTATGTGATAGCCAAACCCAATAAACAGAATCTTAACTAAGAGCCAGCCAACTCTAAATGCAAAGCTGTTCCCTCACTTCATTCAGACTCTAAGATACAAATGTACCTTTTTGTCCAGTGTCTGCACAGTTACACTCCTCTAATGCCTAGAATTAACACTGTAAAATCACTATTCATCTTGCAGTCTGTTCCCAGGAGTTGATCCCAAACAAAAGATTAAAGATCTCTTTTGAAGAATGAAGGATGTCCAGGTATTTTGTACTGATACGACACTGCTTTCAAAGTGGTGGAACTAAAAAGATGGAAGGTGGAAATCAGTTTCAAAATTTTTCTCACCAAAACACACTTACTAAATCATAGGTATTAATTCAACAGTACATTTTGGAGAATGTGATCTGATGCAATAGATGGATTTGATGCTAGAAATATATGTTATGTGTGTTTGATGTCCATGATGTGAAATGTGTTGGCTGTGTCCTTCCTGTCACTCAAACAGGAAAATACCATTTTGAAACCTTTTTCCAATTCTGTTATATTTATTGTGTACTCTCAACAAGGAGGCGTACACTCAGTCCCAGCTAGTTACCAAATCACATTCATCCGATTATTTTTAAAGTAGTAACAATGTCATTTTTTTTTAAATTAAGTAGTACATAGTTTATATCTTCAGAATTGACTTTTTAAACCTTGAAATGTTCTTGTTTCAGTGCCTAGATGTCTGGAATTATTTCTAGGCACTGATCTGAATACTTAAAAAAAACCAAGAGAGGTGAATTAGGAGACCATATTTAGCCAACAAGTAACAAGTTCTATAAAGATCTTTCTATATTGAGACTACTTGTAGTGAACAGCCTTATCACTGCTGTAAAAGACATTAAATCGTGCCCTTTGGGGGTTTGGATCATTTGTACTTGTAAGGAACATCACATGTACTTTCATGTATGGTAGCACAAATGGGAAATTTGGTACAGCTGCGCCGTGGGAAGAGCTGGCAGGCAGCACCTCACTGGAGCTGAGTAGCTGCAGATGCCAAGACTAAAGTAGGTTTCTAAAATTCCCCTTCTCCCTCCCCTTTTAATAAATTACCTCTGGTTTTCTCTGTTCAAACACTCTGCAATTGAAGAAAATTTGAAGGTAGAAAGGATGAGAAACAACTGAGGAAAAATTCTAAGGCCATCTTGTACTCAAGAGGATAGAGTAAAACTTTAGGATTAGGGCCTTGGACTGATGAAACTCAGAATTAAGACACAGATTTCCTGTTTGACCTTGAAAAAAATCACTTTGCTTCTGAACCAGATCTTCAACTGAGAGTATTGACACATTCTCCTTCATTATCGATAAGACCTGAAAGTCTGTCAGATACCCTGGGAACAGAAACTGCTAAAGGACATTAACATCAGTGTGACTTCTCTGAAATGGATGACTTCAAATGGATCCCCACTCTACTCACTGGGGCTTTGCTTTTAAATAAATATATAAGTACATACATGCATCTCTTCATAAAAAAATGCTTTCCTCAGGTTTATGTTTATGGATTTCCCTAAAACCCTCTCTGACGTTTATTGTTGCAAATCAAAGTATGAATTTTCTCCTGTATTTTTTTTTCCTCTCTACCCTTACCTTCTGAGAGGTCACATTAACTGTCACTTACATGCACAATTCTAGTTATGTTTTGTTTATGGCTTTTCAGCAGCTCTGTAATCCTAGAGGATGAAAATATTTTCCATTTGCCACAGTGACACGTGCTGCAGAGAAGAAATACGAACAGCTGCAGACTTCCATAATGGTGGGGTCAGATAACACACTCTTCAGGATTTCGGGTTATCTTTTTTCCTTAAAGGAAAAAGCAGCTTGTCTGGTTCATGGGTGACTACATTAGGACTATCATCCTCTGGATCAGGAGCATGGGCTCACTGGAACAGACTCAGCCTATTTTAACCATCTTCTCCTGACCCAAACTTGCTGGCTTTAAATTAGCCATATGTGCTATATGTGAGTACTCAAAACTTCCATCCTTTGCAGTTAAATAAACTCTTCAGAAGAAAAAGCAGCCTGCAGGTCAGTGAAACTGAGGTGGTGAGTTACCATTCCCTTACTGGAGAGCTTTCAGTATTTGTCAGTGATATATTAGGTTCATAAAAAATAAAATATCATTATTTAGGATGTTTACTTTAGCTTGGCTCCGAGAGGCATTTGTGACCTTACAGAAGTACTTCATTGGAGGTCATTATTTAGACTAAATTCCAGATACAGAAAACAAAGAGCTCTATTCATAACAACTAAGACAGCAAAGTATTCACAGGAGAAATAAGCAAGAATTTCAGAATGTAGACTAAATAAAGGTCCCAATCTAGGAAAGTAACCCTGTAAAGTTAATTCTTTAAGCATATAATTATTTTCGTTCTAGGCAGCAATTTATACCACACAACTTTAAAAACACTTGAAAATAATTTCTTTGGTTGAAGATTGGAATTCCTCTCAGGTTCCTTGCTTACACATAGGATACACTTTTTTAGAAAACAAAAATCCCCACTACATGAGACTACAGCTATCAAGAACATCTTATTCATGGCTCAGACTTACAGTGATTCTTATCCAGTGGCTAGAAGCACAAGGGCCAGAAAGGGATGCAGCTTGCAGACAGGCAACAGGAATTCATTGAATCAACAATAAATGAGTGAACCAAAAGAGGGAAGTTTGTATTCCCAGGATATGCTGTAAAACCTTGAGATCTGAATGAGCAGATCAGTTTTTAATGAAAAATTCATCTTCTTATCTTTTCAGCAATCAGCCTTACTGAAAATATTGAGTAAAAAGAACAAGAATTATCGGGGCAAGGACACTGTTCTGTTTTGTCATGCAAGACACATCAGTCCTTCCTGAGGAATACATAAGCATCATTTACCTTAGGTGGTCTCAGAAATATTAATGTATTTCAAAGTACCTGCAAACAGTTTCCAGACCAATGAGACAGGTGGAACAAAAAAATTGAGAAGAGAATTGCTAAAGGCCAGAAACTATGGAAAGACAATGAACTTTGACTGACTTAATTTCCCTTTATGGAAGCTGTGAAGAGTGGGTCAGTGGCTGGAGAGGCCCTGGAGACTGGTTTGTCAGTGAATATCAAGTCTTAGAAAAGTGTGGTATGGGATCTTTTCTGAGAGTCACCTCAAGTAAATACTCACTGATCATCATTAGCTTCCTCTTATATGAAATGGGAATTTCTATTAGGGCTGTGTAGTCTTATGCAAACCGATCTGGTAATGAAAAATTGAATCTGTAAATTTCACATTTGTTCTTGAAGACATAAAAGAATAACAAAAGTTCTCACTGAGAATCAAGCTAGCTTTGGATTAAACAAACTTTGCCATTAAAATATTACCCTGAATGACCTTCAACAAATACCATTTTTAGTAAACACCAATGATTTTCAAATGGAATATTTTTGCTTCTTCTGAAATTGCTTCCTTTTCCATTCCTTCCAATTTTGTATGCCTTTATAAAGGGAAGGCTTTGTATAGAGATGTGCATCAAACAATTGTTATACATCATGAACCAAAGGGCTTACAAAGCCTTGGAGATATTTGTGGTAATGTGCTAATAATTGGTGAGCCATGATAGCAGGAATAAACCACTTTATAAAGAACATCCTTGGAAACCCAACCCTCTTTCTGTCCTTGTTGAATGCAGGGGTAGAAAAGCATTGCACAGAGAGGAAATAGTTTTTACTTTTACAGACATGGTAAAATGAAACCTATGTAATGCTTATGGGAGACACATTTCTGCATCTATATTTGTTATTTTTATGTCTTCACACTATATAAAGACCATTGCTTTAACAATGTGACCTAGTCCTTCCTCTTTCCAGGTTAAAAAACAAAGTTGATTCAATTTAAATGAGGTTAATTTTCTTTAAAATCACCAATATTTTTTTCTGTCAGAGCAGGTTTAAAGGGAAGAAAGTTTTCTATTCTAAAAGTTATACTAATATATTTTGCTACATTATTTGTAGTCATTAAAGCACATCTCCTGATCTTGCTGGATTTTTGTGTGTGATCACCATTTTTACACTGGAGTTATACTGAGCCTGTAAAGTAGGAAAGATCTAATTTTCCTGAAGGAATGGTAACAGAAAATCGAAAAATCTCTCTCTCCTTTTTTTT